>CM065396.1:29548483-29608483 GCA_033060915.1 Euryodendron excelsum
TCTCAGCGTCCTTGACCTTCTTCTCCAGACCACTGATAGTCTCGGCCAAGGTTTCGATGACTTGACCTTTCTTGGAGCTCTCATTCATTTTCGCCTTTAATCGGGTAGACAAACAGAGCGCTTTGACATGGAACTACAAAAGGATGGGCAGATCAGTATCAATAAATCAGAGTAGTTAGATGAAAAAGAAAGGTTAACCAGAAGCATCACCTTGATAACATCATGGTTCATGCTCTTTGTCAGTTGGGCGTTGTTTCAGTTGGCAAAGGGGCCCACGTCCTCCATACAGATGAATTTCTGTATCCTCTCCCAAGCAACCTGGAGGTCTTTCACAATGAGGGGCTCTTCCTGCTGAGTTGGAGGCGACTGGCCCATAGGTGTTGCTGCAGCAGGTGGAGGCATGTCAACGCTAGGCCTGGAGGACTGACTAGGTGCTTGGGCAGCAGGAGGAGCCTTGGCTCCCTTGGGTGGGCCAACCGCTGTAGGGCCTTATCAGTAGAGGGCTCAACGATCTTGCCCCCTGAGCTGGGTTGAGGGCGCTTGCTAGGTCTCTCTCTAGCAGCTTTTGCCCTCTCCATTTCCTCAAATTTCTTCTTGGCAGAGGACCCCATACTCCTCTTATCAAAGCCCATGCTAGATTCTAATCTTGCAAAACATGCAAGGCAGGGGTTAATACAGTCGTATTACAAAGCAGCTGGAACAGACATACCAGACTCACTCTTCTCAGAGTGAAGGGCTTCGATGGAAGGGTCTGGACCTAAGAGGTAAGCGACCAAACTTTCACCAGCTACAAAGGGCACCCAGTTCTTGACTGGGTGCTCCCTCACCCTCGCTATTCGGTCTTTTTTGGACTCATCCTCTAGCACAAGAAGGCGTGCTGAGCAAAAGAAAAATGGATAATAGTTAGACCACTGCCTTAAGAAGGGACCAAGCATGAAAGCACAAAAAGCGCTTACCCTTCCTACCTGGTCTACCCCATTGCTTGGGTATATGAGGGGTCTAGTTAGTCACATCCTCCCAGTGGGTAATCTCCATGCCCTCGCCGTAAACAAAGAAGTATTTCTCCTTCTAGCGCTTATGGGAAACTGGGAGACCAATTATCATTGCTGCCTGACCTTCCCGAGCCGAGAAGTAATACCAGCTCTCGCTCTCGCTCTTAGTTATTTTGTAATAAAAAAAAGAAGTCCTCAGGGCTCAAGATTTCCTCCTTGATGGTAGCAACTTGCCACAAGGCTGCGCAGCCCACAAGTATGCGCCATGAGTTGGGCATGAGTTGCTCAGGAGTTAGCCTGGCCCAGTTCAAGACTCCCCTAATGGGAGGAGCAATGGGAAACCTCAGCCCCCGATCAGTACACTCTCATACACCGTGATCTCCCCAGGGCGAGGGAGGCATGCTCTGTCCTCGCTCCCAGGAACTCTATAACTCATGGAGGTCAGAAACTGGCAGGTAGACCAGAGTTTTCTCACTTTCGCCTCGTCTAGGATGGAGGCTATGTGCCTCGCCTTATTCCTACAGTTTGGGGCAGAGGGCGACTCAACTCTAACCTCGGCTACAACCATGGGGGCACCTTCAAAGGCGTCCACGATGGCCACAGGGCTCCTTGCCCTCCTTGGCCTTACCTCTTGGGTAACATCCTGAATGTCTTCCCCAGAATAATTCACGGAGGCACTCGAAGCCTCATTTGGCCTAACCCTATCTAGATCCATTGAGGCAGTACACTTAGAACCGGATGATAAAGTGATTGGGTGGGGGTTCATTATCCTAGGGTCTTCTATTTCGCGGCAGGGTTGCGAAAGTGGGCCTGAAGGCTTCTAAAACGCCCCTAATACATAGATTCAACAAAGGATGGGTTGCCTATAAACCCTGGAGGGTACGAGGCCCTGACTCTCCACTCGTAGTACCAGATGGCTTTCTGTAGAAGCCAAAACATAAACACACACACACGAAGTACCTTGAAGAGTACAGAGGCAAGAGGGAAAGTTTGAAGCTACTTTGAACAGCCAGTAATGGCGAAAGAAGGGCGGAAGATGGTAAAGAAGACTACTCGCTCTGTAAGCTTGAAGGAAAAGTGCAAAATAAGGAGGCCCCTTGGCAAACCGCCAAGGTTTTATAGGTCCCCTCTTTTCGAAATCAACGGCGTGGATCTGCCCAGGATCCTTAGATCAAACGACTAATGGTGGAAATGTCTAATCAATATACGGGGCCAACCTTGCGAAGCCACGTGGCACAAAACCAAGGGTCGCGTCGATTCGGCAGGCATAGTAATCATGACGGTTTTATGGCGCTATAAATGCACCTCAGGGGCGGCGCCCCGTAACTCGTTGGAATTCCCACTGGCCGACTCGTGCTGCCAAGGGAATTGGGGGTATCTGATAATACGAGTATAGCTGGTCTGCCTCCCCAATGGACAAACCAGATAAGCTCGAGTTACGTTTTCAGACCCGGACCCTCGAACTCCCTTCCAGGCCAGGTCTGCCAATAGACCTGAAAGGACAGAGCTCTAGTAGCACACCAGGCACCGCCATTAAGGCACCCCGAGATCCCCGTCTGAATGTCAGCCCTCACAATCCTATGATTAGGACGGTTACGCCCACGACTGAGGGCATGGTTCATGAAGCCTGACGTGGGGGCATGACACTCCCCCACGATCCTTGGTGCGTAATCTAAGGGCACGATTGGCTCTCCCATTAGTGTGCCTGCAATCTGATCCATACTCCCAGCCATCATTCTTATAACAAGGGCAATCATCCTCTCCAAAAAGGTACGAAACACATCAACCCTTGAGCATTGTTACTCTGCTCATTTACCTCTAGCCTAACTTTGGTATCGGAGTGTCTTTGACAGGCACCACGCCAGTGTTCCAAGCAGGAGGGTTCATCTCCTCAACCGTTCGCATTGGAGGTTGGGAAGGATGTACAAATTCACTGCATCATCACTAATTTAAAGCTGAGCTCTCTGACTGTAGCTTCAGTGTAGTGGTCTTGAACCTATAAGAGAATTAATATAAAGAGAAATGTAGAAATGAATCTGTACAGTTCCTAACAAGATTAATGTAAGGATACATACAATGAATTTGTACACATATTTTGTCAATGCCTTATTGTTCAATTTGATACAGACGCATTCATAAATTGCTTTGGTTGAATTCAAGACGATTGTTTATATTCGATAAGCAGATTCAGATTTTATTGTGGATTCATAAAAGTGCTATGCTAGCTGAAAACATGCCCACTTCATGAATTCGGGTGCGCAAGAAAACAAGGATAAAAAAATATACAAGAAAAAAAAGTAGACATTATTGTTCAAGAAGAAAAGGCAATTTTTTTATGCTCTTTTATAAGCATTGGTGCACTGGTGGTTGGGGCGTTTGAATGATGGTTTTCTTGCCGCTTATGTTCTAATTAACTTAGCAATGGTGCACTCAAAACAATTGGTCAAATTTGTTAGAAATTGATTTTATGATTCATATCTTTCTTAATTTAATTTAATAAAGATTGAGGTTTTTTTTTTTTTGTTTTTTTTTTTTTGTGTAATAAGAAACTCCATTTTGTATTTTCTATAATTACATAAATTTTGGATACTAGAACCGCACATGGCACATGTATGGGCAAATCCAATACTCAAATTGAAGACTTCCAATTAATGATGATGATCTTATTTGTAGTGATTTGTTTTATTTGTTTAATTATGCTTAATAGTTATATTGGGTATAGATACAAATTATTCGTTTAAAATGTCTATATAATAAAAGAGCTCAAATTTTAAAATGTCTTGAAAATACAAATTATATGATCAAAATAAAATTTTCAAATTCAACTTTTTGTTGAAAACTGCAAAAATTATATAGAAGTCACTACTAATTTTGTTAAGGAATGCCGTAGGCTCTAGTCATTCCTAAAATTTAGGTACTGACACTTAACCAGTAATTGGATATTACTGGTGCTTAAATAGTAATTTGGGTATTAGAATTTTTCTAGGTATTGGCGCTTAAACAGTATTTGGTTATTAGAAGTCATTTCATGCCATACTCACATGTAGATTTTTTAGTTGGTTTAGTGGGCCCACATTGATATCTCCGTATGCAAATTCTCTTATCATTAAGTTATTTTAGTTTTTTGGGAGGAGGAAGGCATAGAAAACCACTCAGTTTAAGAGAGTTGATTTTTTTTAATTTTTATGAACAATTTTCATTTTACTGTACATGTGATTGGTGAGAATTAATTCTATGAATTAAATAAGATTCACTACTGCATGACGCATACATAATATTTAGATTTTTATTGTCGAGAGTATCGTAGGCACGAGTTATTCCTAATATATATATATATATATATGATGCAATATGATTTATGGTTGACATATATATGCAATCAAAAACCCTTTATCCTCATTACTTATTTTGTCAAGTGAATGTAAGATGATCTCCTAGCTAGCACAATTTTTCAATGTTACAGTCATATGAACTATTATCATTCAGATTTAAGGAGACCTCATTTAGCCAGTTATGCAAGTTGAAGGCGAGCAAAGCCACACAGCTGCGTCTCTGTTGTAGAAACAGAAGCTACTCACAATTCTTTTCTTTGCTACCCAAAGTGATACAATACACAACAAAGTATTAGTGCAGAATAAATAACTTATCAAATGGGAGTCTTTTTATTTATTTATTATTTTTCATAACCAAACCCGAGTTATTTGGAAAATTACTTTCCAAATCCAAGTGGCTTTCAACTTATTTACTAAATATGGATAGTTTGTGAAAGCATGGAATGAAAACACGATTTTAAGGCTAAATTGTGGCTCTAAAAATATGAACTTTGATATATGAGAATCAATGCACAATAGTTTATAGTTACAAAGTGATAAAGTCCACATTATTCAATACATGTTAGATTTACTTATTTGTATCTATTCGTGATGAAAATTCAGTAAACAAAGTCAGTAAATGTAACATTTTTCTATTAAATAATTATTATTTACATTTGCCTTTTGAGATAATTAGTAAGATTTGTTTGGATTAAGTTGCTCAAATTCTTTGTAATAAAAATAATAAAAATAAGAGACCTTGAAGATGGAATATTTTTAAAAATAATAAAAATAATTCTTTGTCAACTGATGGAATATTTAGTTTTCCCTTTCATTACTTTGTTGTTGGAAAAGAAAAGCTATGTGTGTGAAAGCTACAATCACACTAAGAACCTGTTTGATTTGATTTATTTTGAGTTTTTTTTGCTTATAAATAAAAAAGTTAAAATTTTTAAATTTTTTATTTTTCTGCTCATCTTAGCCTGTTAAAAGTAAAAAAGGTAAAAAAAATTTAACTTTTTTACTTTTAAAACAAAAAAACTAAATTAAAAAAATTAAAAAAAATCAAACCAAAGAGGCAATAAATGATATTAGATGCAAACTCGAAATTGAAGACCTAAAGGCTCATATTAGCTAGGAGGCAAACTCAAAAAGTGCCAAGCTGTCTGTCTAAAATTATGCACTTAATTTTCTTCTCCTTCCAACAATAACAAGTGGTTCAATTAATCAAGTACAGAAACTATGAGAGAGAAAGGGAGAGGGATACATGGCGAGAGAGTGAAGGATATATGGTGACCATGAGTAGAGAAATTATTTAGTGCTTTTAGAACTATACCTATTAATGATTGGCAAATGCTAAGGGCATACGTTAAGAAAAGAATTGATATTATTGTGTTCTCGTGAAAAATAAAATATTAATACTTTAATTTTTAATGATCTGTTGAAAAACTCAATAAATGAGATTGGTTGTATTTGCTTCGTATTTATATTGTCTTTGTTATATATTAACTTCCAAAAGACGAATAAACCCTTATTAACTTTTACATATTTTTTTCTTTATCTTAATTAAAATATAAAATAAATTTGGATAGTAAAATAAAATTGAAAATAAAGAAATCAAATTAATTTCGTGGAAACAAAATTGTTCTCTAGAGCCCAAACCCCTATATGTTCCATTGGGAATAAAAAAAATAAAAAATAAATTGAAATAGTAATAAATAATTATGTGCATAAAAAATTAAAATTTTTTATTTAAATATTTTGGGTAGCATAAAGATTACAAGAACTATGTTATGGTTGTATAATTTTAAAATTTTATGTTAATTGTATAATACAAGCATGGATAAAGGAATTTTTATTTATTCATATTAGTGATATCTCAAGGGTAGTTTTGACAAATCGTAAGAGTTTGATTATCAAATTATTTAGTAATTGTGTTGGGAAATGATAGTATTATTTAAATTCTTATGTCATTAATAACTCTTAAATGATATCTTGTCGTAATTTTAAATTTGTAGAAAACTCATTGCAATTATTAGTTCTTAAAATGTGGTAAAACCCTTAATGATTTCATCACGGATAATTATTTCATCACTCACAGGGGTTGAATTCTTGCGTCCTCACCCAAAAGTGCTCCAAAATGACGTGATGCTGGGTGGTGGACCCACATTACTATGTACTTCTAGTAAATCTTTTGTACTTTTTTTGTTATATATTTTTATTATGTTTTTACAGTGTATTTTTTATAATCTAGTGATGAACATTTATAGATTATCATTGTACTAATAATATTAAATTAATATTTTGGTAAGAGAGAACACACCTATTTTAGTATTTTTAATTTATTTTTTTCGAATTTTATAAAAAATTAAAAAAAAATTTAAACAAACTCTATTTTTTTTTGTTTATTTTGAAAAATAAAATATAAAAAACTTACCAAACGAGGCCTAACATTTTCCTTTAAAAAACAGGCAGCACGCTGTGGCTGGTTTCCTTGCAAGTTACAAGATGGTTTGTGGGGCCAATATAGCCTACAACTACTCAACATTTTTATTTGTTTATTAAGTTGTCATGTTATATGGGAGGACTGTTTAAAAAATCGTCACACCCAACTCGATTTTAAGGTTTGCACAAGTTAGTTTTGAGCTAATAATAGGTAGATTTGGACCAATTTAACTATATTTAGTTCAGATGGTAGGTCTTTATTATTTTTATTCAACTCGATCAACTTGATATTTTTACATTAAAACTTTGATTTTTCATCCAACCCGACTCATTCCTATCAACCTATGAGTCGAGTGTAGTTCTAAAATTTTCAACCAGATTTGATGAAGTCGGGTGGCGTGTAACTCCCCAATTCGATCCGTAAACACCCCTAGTATATATATATATATATATATATATATGGTACAATATGATTTATGGTGGACATATATATGCAATCAAAGACCCTTTAACCTCATCACTCATTTTGTCAAGTGAATATAAGATGATCTCCTAGCTAGCACAATTTTTCAGTATAACAATCATATAAACTATTATCATTCAGATTTAAGGAGAGCTCATTTAGCTAATTATGCAAGTTGAGGGGCGAACAAAGCCACACAGCTCTCCTTAAGATGGTTCGTACCTCTATTAAAGTATTTCAGTGCACTACCGAAGGAAGCAGAAACTCTCCACAATTCTTTTCTTTGCTACCCAAAATGATACAATACACAACAAAGTATTAGTGTAGAATAAATGACTTATCAAATGGGAGTCTTTTCATTTATTTATTATTTTTCATAACCAAACCCGAGTTATTTGGAAAATTACTTTTCAAATTCAAGCGGCTTTCAACTTATTTACTATTCTGGATAGTTTGAGACAGCATGGAATGAAAACACGAATTTAAGTTAAATTGTGGCTTTAAAAACATGAACTTTGATAAAGGAGAATCAGGGTTTCTTTTTTATTACCAAAATAATACAAAATTAGAAACTTATTCCCCAAATATGAATTTGAAAAACCTCTGATTCTCATTTTACCGTAAAACGGAATTCAATGTTGCGTTTTATGAAGAAACGCCGCCTGACAAAAGCTTGAAAAACGTAATTGCATTTGTTGTTGGCCTGCAATTCCATTTCTTCCTCCATTTGATTTTTTTAACCAAATTAATGTGTATTTTTTTCAATTTATTCCCCAAAGGAATTTATTAAAGCAATTTGTTTTTTTTTTAACAATGCTTTTTTCAATATTATTTACTTCTAAATATTATTTACTTGTAAATATTTATTAACCAAGACATTTTTTCAATTAATTTTAACTATATCTCTCTTACAAATTTTTTATTTTTGAATAAATTTTGTATTTTTAAAATTAAATTTAAAATAAAAATTAATAAATTTCATATTTTGAAAATTAAAATTAATAAGTTTTGTATTTTTAAAATTAATTTTTACTATGTCTCACGCACATCATATTAGTGTTTTTAATCATGACATCTTTTGAAGAGATTTATTTGTTTTGCCATGACATACAAAAAAAACACTATATACAACTAAAAAATGTAATACTTCTCTTACATACTGTCTATTTTGTAACTATTTAGTAATTAGTAACACAAATAACAGGACAACATAAATAAATAAAACACATTTATTTTACACACTTCAATAACATAAAATAATGTAACTATAGATATATAATAATATTATATACCTAAATAGGCTAAACAAGATAAATAAAAAATTTATTAAAGCTTACCAAACAAGATCGTGACTGTCGGACTACGGGGAGTAAGGGAGGTAGTGACGAGAGCAACAAAGATGGCTGCCCTGAAAATTAATTTACCAAACTTTGTGATCTTTAAACTATGTAAAAATATATTTACTACTATAATAGTGTGTAAAGTTTTTCCAAGTTAAATGAGTTACATGTTGCAGTGAATAAAACGCAATTCCTAATTGCGTTTTTTAGGCTTTTGTTAGGCGGCAATAAGAAAGACAATTTCTAATTACGTTTATTCATAAAATGCAACCTTAAATTGCATTTCATGGTAAAATGGGAATAAGGTTTTCCAAATTCATATTTGGAGAATAAGTTTCTAATTTTGCATTATTTTGGTAAAAAAACCGAGAATCAATGCACAATAGTTTATAGTGGATCTTCACAAAAAGTGGCCTAGCTTGTAATATTCTATATATATATATATATATAAAGAGTAGGGATTTTGGGTAAAATGTTAGGGAAGCTGATCAATCTGAAAATCATTTTTTGTTCCTCTTCCCACATGGAATAAAGCTTTATACTAGGTTGTCTTTTTTTTTTTTTTTTTTTTTTCATTCAACAAAATTAAAGGTTAAGCTATGCAGATTTTGGGCAGACGATGGTGGTCTAAAGTCATAATTCCACTCAGATGAATTGAATCACCAACAAACCATCTTAGATTCATATGATAAGGTTTTGGAAGAGTATGAACAATCCAATACTTAAAATTCAAGACCAACTGGCCAACTTTGTAAGGATGGCCTTTGATAGATAGATTCTCATCTTTAATAAGAATGATACTATTGTAAACTAATTCAGAATCCTCCCCGTGGAACCAATAAGAAAGTTTTAATAGCGTTGAAAATTTTTATTTTTCTCGGGGCCTTGTTCAAGGTTCGAATTTTGGTTGCAATATCATATTTCTAATCTTGTAGCCTTTTCTTGTGTATTCATTATAGATTTAATAATTCTCTCTCTCTGCATCCAATCCCCACCTGCGGTCTCTTTCAGGAGAGAGAACCAGAGAACGGGGCCAGTTTCAATATCAACATTATCATCGCAATCACCAACCAATGAGCACCCGCTCGCCTTCTCAAAGTTCGATGACGGAGGGTATGAATTCACTAAATTCTCAAATTCACCACCACCCAGTTAAAAAAATATAATAACAAACTACCTCTTTTATTTATTTTTTAATGAAAAGGTGTCTATTGGAATACACCTTCCGAATGGTGCCTTTTGCAAACAAACACGTTGTTTTCTATATATATATATATATATATATCCTCAGAATTCTGCAAAAAGAATAGAAAAAAAGAGTTTTGATTTTTATTACATTAATAGGGTCTTATATTGTCTTGGTTCGCAAGGCATACAGATTGAAGTGTACTTTCTGTATGTGAGAGATTATTGTATCCTAAGAAATAGATGTCCGAATCCTTCTATAGGTATGTGAAGGACGAATTTATCTTAAGGACATAAAATTCAACTCTAACCTTGATTAGTGTTCTATAGATATTTGACTTCCTACATTGTGAGTTCAGTTTTTCTCTTACTTTCTAAATTTTGTAATCTTGCAATTTATATTTATTTAGTGTTATTAAATCTGATTATCGTAACTAGAGGGTAGACACACGCGATGCGTGTGTAATCTTTGATTATTGTTAGAGATGATATTACTGGAGATAATAGTTGTCATTGAATTACCGCCATCGTGGATTGAATCATTAGATAAGATATCATCATATCAATATTAGCAAATGAATTGGATAGACAGTTTGTAATTCGTAAATAACTGCATTTTAAACTTTTTAAGTAGCTACAGTGTTTATTAGGATAACTGTTGTTAACTCAGCTTCAAAGACACCAATGAGTTCTTTCTTTATATATTAGAATAGATGACAGTGATATTCTCATAATTATATAATTATCGATAGTATACCCTTTTTCCTCTCATACTCATCCCACCTCCCCTTCCAGGTACCTCACCACCTGCCTCATATTGGGTTTCCTCGCTGCTGGGGCATTGTTTGAACCCATCAACCCAACCCTGAGCCCCACCACAACCTCAATCTCGTCATACTCACCTCCTAATCTTGGGTCCGCGGCCTCCAGAATTGCCTCCTCCTTCCACCTCTCTCCAGGGTCGGCTCAAGTTAATTTGATGCCTAAAGCAACAATTACAAATGAGGCTTTTATATAAAAAAAAAATTTGAGGCTTTTTTACATCTTTAATATTATTGCAAAAGTTATTATTTAAAATTTATTTTTTTGCTTTTTGAGATGCAAAATTATTAATTAAATCTTATATTCGAGTTTATCTAACAAATCTTTTTCAATTGATAGTGTAGCTAATTCACTTAGTTTTTCTTGTGACATAATCAAGTATTATTGAAAAATATTTTGCTTCTTTAATTGCTTTGATAATTTTGTTTCAAATTTCGTTTGCTAACAAGTTTATCAATTCATTTTGTATATTATGTCCAAGATAATGATTATGAAGTTCATCATATTAAATACGGCGAATATGTTCTTGCATTATTAGATCAAATTCTACAATCATTTTAATTAGACTTAAAAAATTTCTGTTATTTTCTTGATAGATCTTTTCATTTTGTTCTCGAAATGCCAAGTTATTTTTATTAAGATTTTTTACGACGACAATAATTCTTAATAATACTTTTTTCAATGATTTTTTTCTCTATTAATTTGTTCTTGGATATTTTTATCAATTGTTATATTTTTTGACAATCTTATTTTGAGGTCAATCCAATCATTCATATTAGTGATGTGCTCATTAGTTGTTTCATGACTTTTAAGTTTAACACCAAGATTTCTCCAATCTCTAGTTTCTTCATTAGCTAGTTTACTTGTACTTGTATTTGAATTAAACAATTTACAACAAAAACAAAATACACTATCTAAATCTTTTGAATACACTAGCCATTTTTTATCATACTTTTCTCCATTTGGTAATTTTCGAGTATAATATGAAGTATTAAAGTGTCTTGAAAGTTCATCTTTGAAAAAATTTATGTCATCATTTCTAATCGGACCTTTTTCTACTAATAAATCTCTCAATTTTGTATCAATATTCTTTCATTGACTTGGATCATAAATGTTTGTAGGAATGTGATCATCTACTTTATTAATATTTTCATTAGGTATTATTTCATTGTCTTCTAACTCTTTGGAATCATTTAATTGTTCATTTATGGAATTTTTACCTAAATTTTTAGTTGTTTTTTTTACCATTACTAGCAAATTTGTCAAGTGCTCCTTTCTGAGATTGAATTAGATTTTCTACTCTTCTCTTTCTTCTTATTTTTTTTTTTAGTTTTGCACAACTAGATTTGTATTTTCTAGTAGACATATTTCTTATTTATAATTAAAATTATTTACTAATAAAAAGAATACTATCTATAAAAAAAATACAATACAAGTTTGGAATATAAAAATACTAAAAGTATAGAACAATAGAACTTGATTTATTTCCGTCGAACTATGAAAGTTGTAGATCAGTAGATACTGATAAGTAATTGACAAGCATTTAAAGTTGCAAATAAACAAGAATTTGGCATTCAAATCTAGTAATGCTTGAATAATTAATAAATTCAAGAAATTCAAATTAACATTTCAAAACCATGAATGCATTCAAATCTAGCATGCTTAAACACATATTATTGACAAGCATTCCAACCATTGTAACAGATTTAAGCAGAGGAAGCAAAAATAAAACTGAAAAACATAATATCTTGTTAATCCTTCACTTAATAGGGAGAATAACAAATATCGTCATATAAATTCATCAATAGCAACTCATTGAAAGGGAAACAAAAAATCATAATCATATATCCAAACAGATAAATACAAAATGCATACAAAAAGTATATTGAAGGAAAAAAAGTTCACAACAATCTATTGAAAGGAAATTGATTTAAACCTTAGCTGCTCTTGTCATGACTGTGTGCAACTGAGAGATAGAGAAGAAAACTGATTTTGAAAAAAAAATGAGTCTGAATATTGAAGTTGTATAGCCAACTCTGTATTCACTTTTGAAATTTGAGTGATTTGTCTTCGAATTTGAGAGAGATTGTCCAAAACTAAAGTAAAATACTTTTTTGGAAGCTTGGTGTAAGTATAGTAATAAAATATTGATTATAATGAATGAGATAGAGAAATGTTTGCAAAAGGTCAAAACATATTTTACTTTTGGCTCACTAGGGTGATGTGAGTGATAGTGGAGGGCCACAAGTGTAAAAGTGGAGGGGTAATTTTTTAAAAGTAGGCTTTTTTTATTTGGGGCCTTTTTAATGGAGCCACTCCAACCACATAATTTTTTTTTATTTGAATTGAAGCCTTTTTTTTTTTCTTTTCTTATGTTTTTTTTTTTCCATTTAGCTTGAAGCCTTTTATATTTTCTCTTGTGAGCTTTTTTTTTGGTATTCATATTGGGCCTTTGTTGTTCAAAACATATGTTAAAAATCTACTAAATTTTTAACTATAGTATACGGTGTTTTAAAAACTTGACGGCCTTTAAAATTTTGGGCCCAAAGTCATTGATTTGTTTGCTTAATGAACCAGCCACCTTGCCTCCCCCACGCCCAATCCACCAAAATAAGCTCCTCTGGCGAAGCCTTAGGCTCAATTGGTCTCCCTCGACACACAACTTCGAGCAACTAGGCACCGAATGAGAACACATCCGAGCTTGTTGTAGGCTTCCCCGTTCAGGTGAGCTCCTCTATTAAAGGTGAGCAAACTTTAACACCTCCAATCACTTTTGAAGATGGCTTAGTTAAAAGAATGAAACTAACATATGCCTAATGCTCTCTCTATTAAAGGTAAGCAAACTCTATCCCAAGTTATAGAACGATATTTAAACTCAATCCCTCAATCCCACATAAGAAATCTCTCAATAACTTCATACAAGATATTAAAAAATAGCTCCATTGCTTCCAATTCCTAAACTTGAATTCCTTAAGACAAAAATAAGCTCCCAAAATCCCATGTAATTGCATAGATATCCAAAAAAAAAAAAAAAAAAAACCCAAACAATGAGACACCATGCACCACATCATGCTAAAGCTTAATTATCCTGCCATTTCGGGTAACAAAACTTTATATCATCTAAAAAAATTATGAATTCCTCTTTTAATTCCCTTCCAATGGATATGCCCCATATGAATTCTAAATTTCCATAGAGGTCTATTTCTCGTCTAGAGAATCGCCCCATATGAAGTTTAAACTTAGAGGTCCATTCTACCTCCCTTAAAACATATTTGCATGGCACCACCGAATTCCGTAAATGACCAGCCACTCAAGCATACCTCTACAACCACTTTCCCAAGAGAGGCTTAGTGGCCTCGTTTTTGTTCACTACAACTTGTAATTGAGGCAAATGTAAGTAGAAACAAATGAATTAGTCATATAGTCATAGAGCATATTTACGGTGGAAAGAGAAAAGCTCTTCTGACTAACGGATTGTTTACAGGTTTCGGAAGAACAAAGAACAGGATGCAGTGGACCCTATTTCCTTTGAGAACATCCGAATTGTTCGGGACTGGATTATGGAGAAGGAAGGATCAGAGGACCTTGGGAGCTCTGATTGGATGACAGTTGATCCACCCTTGGGCAACACAATGCTTCTAGGACCATCAACTGACTATGTGGAAGACTTGGGAGCAGGTAATTGCAGCTTTTTCATAACTACCATCTACTAGGCTTTGCTCCAAGATCAATTAACTTACAATGTGCAGGATTTGATGATCAAGAAATTTTTGATGTGAAAGACGGTGAAGAAAAAACTGGTGAAGATAAAGGCCCCGGCAAGCTAGAGAGAGAGAGAGAGAGAGAGAGGAACGTGTTCATAGATCGGCCTCTAGTTGTACAAGGATCCCTCCAGCAAGCTTGTCCTTCAAGAAGAGTTAGGCAGGTCATTTGATTGACCATTAAGGCATTGTGGAAGTTGGAAAAAATGAAGCACTTGACCAACTACTTGTGGAAACTAAAGTAGAAAACATATGTTTTGCCATTAGGCATGAATTTCTCATGTTCATATATCTTCAGTAGAACTAAGGATCATTGAAGCGAGACTAATTATGTAGAAAATACACCCTAGCCATGGAACTTGTCTGGAAAGTGCGAGGAACGACAGAAGATACCTATGAGTTCGACTATGCAAGATTCTTTTTCCTTTTCATGGCGTCGCTATTGAGAAAATGTTCTTTCTGTTTTTGCTTTTCATATTGGGAAGAAAGTAAATGCCCTATGTAAAAGTGATCATTGGAATTAGATTTGACATGATACAGTGGCGGAAACTTGAAAGTGTGGTTTGAATGAATGGCAGTAGCCGCACTACAATAGTACTAAGGCTACCTATATAATCAATCAATTGAAATGAAATAATTATTCTTGCTTTTCATTGAAATCAGACCAACTCTTTA
The DNA here is from genome assembly GCA_033060915.1 of Euryodendron excelsum. Taxonomy (NCBI): domain Eukaryota; kingdom Viridiplantae; phylum Streptophyta; class Magnoliopsida; order Ericales; family Pentaphylacaceae; genus Euryodendron; species Euryodendron excelsum. The sequence continues at coordinate 29,563,478 of CM065396.1, forward strand.
CCATCTTCAATGCATTTACTCTCTCCCCCTCTTCCTGTTTCTCTCACTCAAACCCACTAGTTGTTGACTTGCATTTATTCTCAATATTTTTTTTTGGGTCTATCACCTAAATGGGCTTTAGAAATTCTATTTTTGCAATTAATTATTCATGATCAAAGAAAATTGAGAGCTACTATATATTAATTTGGCTAAAATTTTCATTCTATTCCAATAGCTAAGGAAGTTTAACCAAACATGAGAATATTAATGATTATTCCATTATCATGCCATTTTATGTTAGCAACTAAATGATCGAATTGAGAATAGAAATTCCATTCCATTCCATGCTATCACTCATTCTCTTCCCACTTTATACCATTTATGTACCAAACTTGGGATTTTGATTGGATAAAATGAAATGGAACTTTTCATTCTATGGTTAGAATGCAGAGAATTCAAATTCATGTGGCTCATCTAATCCGTTGATTAATAGAATGCAGATGATCAAATCCTCAAATGGGACCTAAGATCACACAAGTTGATTATGTGCCTTGTAGGTGCAAGAAAAGAAAAATTTTTCAGGAATATTCTATATAGCTAGTTGGAAGAGATGACACTCAAATTTCAAAGCATTCATATATACATTATACGATTGAACGAGGAAATACCCATTATGTTTGGATACGCATAATCCTTGACCAATTAAAGTCCTTCATCGTAGATTCATTTGGTTTACACACTTCCATTAAATTTTGCACAAACAAGGAATAACACACTCAATATTATACTTCTGTTCCAACAATTAGCATTAATTTTAATAACTCAGTCTCTCTCTCTCCAATGGCTACCTGCCGTCACTTTCAGGGGAGGGAAACAGAGTAGAAGCGGAGCCGGCTTCAATGTCACCAATCCCATCCCAATCACCAACTGATGAGTCATGAATGCACTAAATTGTCAAACCCATCAACACCGTCCCCGCCGCCTTTCTTCCCTTCTGGGACCGGATCCTCCTGAGTATAATTTTCCCCAGTTTAGTCTATCTCTCTCTATATATGGGTAGAAAGAGGTAAGAGATAATCATATTAGATAGGATCCTTCCCCCTTCCCTTCATACTCATCGGGCAGCGCCACCTCCCCTTCCAGGTACCTCACCACCTACCTCGTATGGGGTCTCTTCGCCGGCATGTTGTTTGAACACATCAAACCAAGCTTGAGCACCACCACAACCTCAATTTCATCATACTCACCTCCCAATCTTGGGTCCACTGCCTCAAGGATAGCCCCCTCCTTCCACCTCTCCCACACCCAATCCACCAAAATAAGCTCCTCCGGCAAAGCTTTAGGCTCATTTGGTCTCCTTCCACACACAACTTCGAGCAACAACGCACCGAACGAGAACACATCAGTGCTTGCTATAGGCTTCCCCGTCCGTGTGAGCTTCGGCGCTAGGTAACCCAATGTGCCCACCACTCTCGTTGTGCTCAAGTTCGAGCCCTGCTTGTATAACTTCACTAGCCCAAAATCGCCGAAGCGGCCATTGAACTCCGAATCTAGCAGTACATAGCCTGCTTTAATGTCTTTGTGAATCACAGTCTGTTCCCATCCTTCGTGCAAGTATAGCAATCCAGAGGCTACGCCTTTGATGATCTTGAACCTTTGTTCTCAACTCAAAATCGCTTTAGGTTCATGAAAAATGTATTTGTCCAAGCTTCCATTGGGCATAAAAGTGTAGACAAGCAACAGATCGACTCCCCTTCGACACCATCCCAGCAACTGAACCAAATTTCAATGATGAAGACGGCCAATACTAGCAATCTCTGACACGAATTCCCGCAAACCCTGTTTCGATTCGTTCGATATTCGCTTAACTGCGACTTGGGTATTTGAATTCGATAGTGTTCCTCTATAAACTTGACCAAATCCGCCAAACCCAAGTAGCTCTGTGTTTGTTAAGTTTGACGATGAGGAGTAAGGTTGATTTATGTGGGGCCCTTCTGGGAGTCCTGACAGTCACTGAGAACAACTCGCTCGAGTCTCCTAGCTATGGAGGGGGGAGAACCGAGAGGGCAAACAAGAGAGAGAAAGAGAGAGAGAGAGAGAGAGAGAGAGAGAGATTCACGAGCCAGTGGTGACTTGTATAATAAATGTGATTAGGTTCTGTTTGCTTTGTCATAAATGTGTTGAGACTATTTATAGTAGGCAGTGTTTAGCACTGTGCGGACAAGTGGCGTGCCATGACTGGGCAGGCTTGAGCTCCACCATTATGACTTGGTGGCGCCCTGTCAGTGGCTGCGACAGGCAATTGGATGCGCACTGCCACGGAGTCAGGCAGTTGTCCAGCCATGGCTCGCCACGTGTCTATTAGATTAAATGTGCGTCGGATCAGCATTTAATGCTTAAGATATGGTATTTAAGTGGCTCTGAGGGTAGATCTCTCTCTCTTAGCCGGTTGACGAGACCGGTCCCTCGCGCGCGACTCAACGATCCCTTTGGTTCTAGCCTCCGTTCTGCTGTCCATAGGAAGGGATCCCGAGCAAGAGTAAGTTAAACAGTTAGGGGCCTGGGCCTGTTAGATGGCAAGGTGCAGGGCCTTGGGTCATGCTAGGCTAAGGGCCTATCTTGCACAAGCGCTCGTTTTGGCTGGAGCCGTGCAGGCTCGGGGGCTTAGCTTAAGAGGAGTTGTTTGAACGAGGCTCGGTAATTGGCGCGGGGGCCAAGGCGTCGTGCGGGTTTTCCCAGGCATGGTTTGACCATAGTTGACTTTGGGGTGGCCATGGGGCCCACGTGGACTACTAGACGAGCAAATGGGGTGCCACGTGGTGCCCACAGACTGGGCACCTACATTAGCCCCCTTGTACGTGTGCGGCCATTTGGGCCAATGGGCACGCGCGTGCACAACACGTAGCTGGGGACGAGACGCGATTGTTGTTCGTAACGGTTAGGCACGAGCCCCCCGGCTGGGTACCAGTGTGAACGTTAGAAGTGATGGCCGAAATGTCCGGTTGTTAGGGTTGACCCTGAGCTGCCACGTGTCCGACATGTCATGTCTAACATTTAATGCGGACGGTGGCCATTTATGATTTCTGACCATTACGAGCCGATGGACGCGACTGTTTGACGATTAGGGGGTGCGAAGATTGATGATGGTCATCATTGTAGGCGACTTTTCGTTTTCAAGGCGCCGGTTGAGAGATATAAAAGGGGTCCTTGGTTTCGATTCCACACTTTTGAATGTTTGGCCTTTGTCTGAAGCGCTCGTGATTCCTTATTTTGAAACATCGATTTTCAAGTTTATCTAAACTTGTGTGTGAAGAGGTTTTCCGAGCGCTTGTTAGTGAGTTTATCACGCTTTGATCTTTCATTGGTGTTGGACATGTCTCGAGCTTCTACGTCGGTGGCAGGTGTCCCCTGAGGCTTGGGGCCAAACGAGAAAAAGAATTTAAAGAAGGGCGGCCAGGGAGTTCCAGACGCCGAGTACTGGTGCCGAGCTCCTTATCTGAGGGGTGAGGATGCGTTGTGGACGAAGCTCCCCTATTTTGCCGTAGAGATGCCCGTGGCTAGCGCTCCCCTGTTTCTTGCCCGCAAAGAGGCTCGGCCTGGGCAAGAGACGTTTATCACACCTGAGTCTTGCATTCGTTTCATAGTGGAGCAGGGGGAGTGCCCCTATGCCTTCCCCGCGTGGGATAGCTATTACGCATATGGTGAAGGGTTAGAAGTTTGGACCGAAGAGGTCCTTGACAATGCCGAGTTTGTCAGGGTTTTGCAGCGGGCAGGTATCCACGAGGCTGTGATGAGCACCTTCAGCCAAAACGTGAAGCGAAGTATGCCATGGTTAGAAGTGCTATTGTCCCGATGGAGTGTGGAGACCCATACGCTCGTGACGATCAGTGGGGAGATTGGTCTGACTTTGAAGGATGTGAGCGTGTTGATAAAGCTTCCCATTGTGGGGGATACTGACCCTTGCACTTTCGAGTTATCTTCCCAGGAACAGGAAATAGTAAAGGGTTTGAAAGCAGGGCAAGCCGCGGCTACGCGGGCCGTGAGCGAGTTTGCGAAGGCTCCTCCGAGCAAAACACTAAAGAATACTTTTAAAGGGTGGACCATCTATTGGTACCGCGATTGATGGGGTTGTCTAAAGAGGCAGCCAAGTCTGGAGATTATACTAAGGGGGAGCGTCGGCGGGGTGTTGAGGGGGGGGGGCTATGCAGCTCGTTTCATTTGGCCGCATTTCAGATCGCGTGGCTATTGCCCCACGTCTTCGAGGGGTGTCTGTCTGATGGGGTCAATTACTCCCTATACTCGATAGCAGCCGCACTAGCTAGTGGGAGACGTCTGACCCTGGGGCCTTTGTTTCTGGGGACCATCTACTCGCGCCTTGACCAAATGAAGACCAACGCAATAAGGTCGATGGGACGCTATGATGTGTGCAGTTATGTGTGCACCAACTTCCTTCAGATGTTCCTCTTTGAGAGGTTCGAAAGTGTAGCGCCAATTGCACGTGTGGTTGAAAATGATGAGGCTAGAGAGGGGGGAGATGAGGACGTGTATTGTCTCGCGCTGAGGTGGGCCGCTGTAGTGCCTCACGCCAGTCTAAAGGGGGTCATTGACAAGCCGATTGAGTTTAAAGCGCGCCCCTATGTGGAGTCCTTGCCTAGTGTGGCTGACTTTGATATGTACCAGAATGATGACTGGGAGGTGCTAGTGAGGGAGGATGAGGATTTTACTAAGGCCATGGCTGAGAGCGTGCTCTGGGCTGTCCCCGAGGGCCTCCCTTCCCTGACGGCTGCCGCGACCTTTGAGACCGTATCTTACAATTCGCACCGTGTAGCGCGCTAGCTAGGGTACGATCAAGGGGCTCCAGATTTTGTTGCCGCGCCCGGCTTAATGCAATATTCGATGGCGCACTTTGTGATGGTAGATGTGAAGGCTGGAATGAGGCCCTTTAACGGGATGAAGATATGTGGCCGTGGGCGTGACGGGGAGGGGACGCGTGCCTGGAGGTCAAACTTGGGAGAAAATTTTGGATGTGTTTGCTAAGTATACGCTTATGGAGCCCTCCACCTTGGCACTGGAGGATGTGGTCCAAGAAGAACGTGGGTTGTGCGCGCCGCGTAAAGCTCGCACCTTAGCTAATTGGGGAGATCCTAGTGAGCGGGCTCGTCGCTTAAAGGTTATAGTAGTGGAGCCCCATCGCAAGGACTATCGGTTCACGCCGAAGGTGGTGGACGGGGTGGTAATACTCCCCAAGGTGTTGTACACAGCAGGCGCGAAAACAGTGAAGCTGGTGAGTAGCGGCAGCCCCGAACCATCCGCTTCCACGGTTGCACAGAAATGTAAGGTAAGTTGGTGTTACATATGGCCCCATGTTATTATTGGAGTCGTCCATCCATGATTCTAAGTGTTTACTTCCGCAGGCCCCGGGAGTGGTGATTCGGGAACAAACAAGCGGCGGCGTAAAAGAGCTGGCCACGCAGCACAAGAGACCGAGGGAGTAGACGAGCGGCGGCGCGGGAGAGCTGGCCTCGCAACACAAGAGACCAAGGGTAAGTTGGCGGAATTGAGGCCAAAAATGTTTTGGGGAATGATGAGGTTTTGATAAACTATTGGTTATGTTGTAGGCTTCTAAGGTGGCTGCTGTGCAAAGGGATGAACTGACAGACAGCGAAGGGCTGCCCATTCCCACAAACTTGCTGGGGGATCTGGCGGACTTGCTAAGCGACGAAGCTGGCGCCGCGGCGGCTATAAGTGTCAGGCTTGGGGCTGATGGGTTGCTTATCGCTCCTGCTAGAGGCGGAAAAAGCATGAGACAGTTGAGAAAGGCGATCGCCGGCAGGGGAAAAAAGTGAGGGTCCAAAGTTGCCGCGGGCCCTAGTGGCTGGGGGGCAGGGGCCCGGGAGACCTGTGAGAGATTCACAGGGCGCAGCGTATCAGCGGAGGGGTTGATATCATTGAGGGATGAGGAGGAAGAGGCGCCCGGGACACCGCCATTATGTGCTTCCAGCATTGAGCCTGAGGTCCCCCCGGTGGCAGAAAGTGAAACTAACTTACCAACTTCTCAGGGGTTTGAACCGCGCGCGGGGCTGGTAGACGCATATAGGGTGAATATCGCCTGCATAGTGATAGACTTGGTGGGAAAGCTAGGCGAAGGGCGCGAAGACGAGCCAGTGGGGCAAGAATATGGCAGCCGCGGGGCTAAGGGAGTGGAGCCCGAGCCTGTGAGAATTGAACCAGCTGCTAAGGCCGCCAGTCTTGCTCCCGTGATGCGGTTAGGTTGGTATGAAGAGACTCCAGCACCTGTGGGTGCAACAGTGGACGAACCAAGGAGTGGGGATGTAACCCCCCCGCAGGTTGTACGGGAGACGATAACGGAGACCCCGAACACTGGGTTGGGGCGGGGGGTGCTGAAGCACGAATTTGGGAACTTAAGGTTCACCAAGGTGGAAGAGGCGAAGGGCAGCTTCAAAGGTTTCAGTGCCTTCGGGGACGGGGAAGAGAAGGGGGAGGCTGGGCAGGGTGAGGTTGAGTCTAGGAGGGAAGCCTCTGAGGCCCCAGACAACATTGGTGAGACATTCGGGGCGGGTGGGCGGCGAGTAATGAGGGAGTCCAACAGAGTTGTTAGGATTACGGCCTGCACTACTGAAGAGGAGGAAGTGATGCTCGATCCGGCTGTGCTCTTTACAGGAGTCAAAGAGGCTTACCTACCCAGATTGCACAAGGTTTTCGAGGAGGCTCCCGAGACTTTCATTCGCCATCACGAGTGGAGTCCGTTCATGAGGCATGGGGTTATGGAGATGTTCAGCTCGTTCTTAAAGCAGTTAGATAGCCAGCCCATGACGAACCTGGACGCAGGGGACTGGGGTGCAGTGGGCACTAGCGTAGAGGAGATGGAGTAAATGAAGTTTGACATGTCATGATTGGAAGAGCGGCTAGAGCGCGCCAGTGAGATGACAGTGGCTGGTGGGAGGGTGGTAAGTTTGGCGAGCCACTTGGCGAAACTGGACCAAGCCATAGCAGAGTAGAAGGACGAGATCCAGATGTAGCAGGCGCAGCTCGAGAGGCTGAAGCGGGATATGGAGCGCTATTGGGGGATACTGGCGGAAGGGCTAGGCAGCATGAGCCTCTTCGGGAGTTTGTAAGTGGAGGGTGGGAAAAAGATTTTTGTTTTTTTTTGTTTTCTGAGGGTTGGCCGTCACAAATTGGGCGGGCCGTTGTAATTAGTCAGAAAGCGTCAATGAAAGCGCAAGTTTCTATGTTTTCGGATAAAGATCTCCAGTGTGCCTTTTTTTTTTTTTGGAAGTATTGCTGTGAGACTGGCCGTGGTAGGGTGTTGTCTTGTCAAGGCTTGTCTAGTCTTAGCTGTGTAGAGGGCTAGGGGGGAGGGGAGTCAAGCATCTCTGCTAAAGGGGGATTCGGGAATATTAGAAGGACGGGAGGAGTCCAGTTAAGTCTTGATGTGTGAGCTGGCTCTGGTTATAAATAGGGTGGAGAGGCGGGTGGTGCTTACTGGGGTTTTCCTCATGAGAGTGGATCAGAGAGGAGTTGAAAGGTGGGCATTAAAGTGGGGATGGGTGGCATAGGAAAGAAACAAGTGCTCATGAAGCACGCATAACCCACGTCGAGGGTACCGTTACTGATGTGCCTTTGCTTGTCGAAGGGCGATGGCTCCGAAGGTGGCAGGTGGTGGCGCGAGGTACGGTTGGTTCTGCGGCTGCGCATGTCCAATGCGATGTTCGTGGCATCTGGCTCGATGACGGGTGGGCCAGTACTGGAGTTTGATGGGTGCCGAAGGCCAGTTTGCCGTGCTCATGCAGCACACGTAACCACCATCGAGCATGCTGTTACCGGTGGGCCGATGCTGGCCAGGGGCCATGGCCCCGGAGGTGGCGGATGCTTACTGGAGGTACGTTGGGTTCCACCGGTGTGCACTTCAAACTCGGTGGTTGTGGCATGAGGCTTGATGGCGGGCGCGCCTTGATGGAATCAAAGGGGGGCTGATGGCCTATTTCGCGCTTGGGCTACGGCCAGTACTGTGGGGAAAGTCGATGGGCTAAAGGGTCTGCCCTGGATTAGACAGTTCCAGCAGAAGGGCCCTCGGGGGTCTTGTTCCAGTAGAGGAGATGTCAGAAATCTCTAAAAAGAAGGCAGGTGCGATGACGTGTGCCATTGGGTGTGAGTCCATCAAGCTATAAATAGAGGTTAGGATGGGGGAATAGACCTCTACCGGGCCTTAATGAGAGTCAGCGATGGGAGGGTGTTCGGGGAACCCCCGCTGGGAGTGGGTGGTCTAGGAAAAATTTCAGTGTTGAAGTCTGCCGTGTGAGGGGGAAAGTGAGATCCCGAGGGGCTGCAACTTTCTCCTCTCTGGTGTTGTTTGATCCCTGTGCTTGAAGGGGATATTGGGTAACTCAGGAATGGGGGGCACCTGGATAACCAGAGACTACTGGGGTGAAGGTTCCCTCCGAGTGTAACGTACACAGACCCGGCCCATGGGACGCTTAGGTGGGAGCGGCTCGCCTTGGGCAGCCACTGAGGCATCTTCAAAGGAGACTGTGTGCGGGTCATGCCCAGCTCTGACACTGATTCAGCTGTAAGCGGTGTTTATAGGTGTAGTTGGGCCCTGTACGTGTGTGGCTAGAGCTGGGTGGGGAAGCGAGCGGCGCAGGCGATGCGCTCGGGAAGGAGGCTGGCCTCGAGCTGTTTATTTGGCATCTGGGGCGTATAAGCTTCTTCCCTTCCTAAGATATTTGGAATGAGAGGTGTCGGGAATGAGAGACGGCTCAGTGTAGGGCTTGGCATAGGGGACCTATCTATCTGCCTAAGGAAGCCTTGGCATGGGGGCCCGCTGCGTTTGAGGATACAATGTAGGGCTTTTGCTATTTATAATGAGCTCGAGAGAGCTAAGTTGTAATAGTGATGTAATTTAAAGTACTATTTTGAAATAAAAGCTGGTGATTGAGGTGCTAAAAATTCTTGCTATTTTCTCTTAGTTATATGTACAAAACATTACTGTCACGCCGTGAAGGCTAAACTCGCAACACCGCCTAGTAATTACAATGATAAAGGCAAAATGAAACTGTCAAAGCTAAGTGTCAGGGATAATAGGCTTTAAGCCACTTGGCATTAATGGGCGACAGGGCTATAGTGGAGCTGGGTCTAGCAATTCGATAGTATCTGCTGGCGTTAGCTTCTCGGATTTCAAAAGGGCCTTCCCACTTTGGTGTGAATTTGGTGGTGGAGATTCCCCTCATGATTTGGGGGGTAGCTCGCAGGACCAGATCACCTTGTTGGAACTGTTGTGGTCATATGAGTGCGTCATAGGCTCGCGCGATATGTTGTTGGTAGGTGCGGTGGTTAGCCTGCGCCTTGTCACAATGTTTGTCTAAGGACTCGAGTTGTCGCAGTCGTTGATCATAGAGCACCCCGCTAGCAAGGGCAATTCGAGCTGATAGAATGGTAATTTCGACTGGGAGGATGGCCTTGGCACCGTAAACCAAAGAGAAGGGTGTCATTTGGGTGGAGCACCGCTTGGAGGTTCGGTACACCCAGAGCGCCATTGGTAAGACATGAGCCCACTGGGTTTGGTGGTCTTCCAGCGTTCGACTGAGGATTCTAATGAGGTTTTTTTGTTCGTTGCTTCGGCTTAACCGTTTCCTTTTGGGTAGTATGGTGTTAACTTGTGATGAATGATGTCATTTGAGGCTAGGAGTTACCCCACATTGCGGTTGACGAAGGGGGTCCCATTATCCGAAAGAATAACCTTAAGAAGCCCGAAGCGGCAAATAATGTACTCACGGATGAAATTAGAAATTGTAGGTCCTGTGGTGCGCTTGAGGGGGATAGCTTCAACCCACTTGGTGTAGAGTTCGGTGACAGCAAGGATCCATATGTGGCTACAGGAAGGCGAGTTAATGGGGCCAATGAGGTCCATCGCCCAAGTGTGGAAAGGCCATGGATAACCTAATGCATAGAGGTCAACTGCTGGTGCGTGGATGAGGTCGCTGTGGCGTTGACATTTTTGGTAGCAGCAGGTGTGAGTAATGGCATCCACTTCCATAGTGGGCCAGTAGTATCCGAGGTGTATCAGATGCTGGAGAAGCTTGTGGCTGCCCTGGTATTCGTCTTTGTGTGCAAGGTGAAGGAGCTAGGGTATTTCAGCGCTGGGGATGCATTAGAGGGGGGCGCCTGCGTACCCGCGTCTAAACAATTGCCCTTGTTGAAGAAAGAAATGATTGGCCCGTTTTCTAATGAGTAAGGCATCCTTGTGGTGGGTAGGTAAGGATCCTTCTCGGAGGAAGTCGATATAAGGTTGGCGCGAGTCTGCGGGGGTATCTACGAAATGGCATTCGGCACAAGACGGGAAGACTTGACATTTAATGCACTGATTTTGGAAGGATGTGGCCTCTTGAACCATGGTAGGCCAATAGTATCCTTGTCGTTGGAGACGGCAATGGAGGCTGGTGTTAGCAGTTTTGTAAGAGCGTTCGTGGATTTGATGGAGCCGAAGTTTGGCCTCGTGGGAGTCGATGCATCGAGTGAGGCAGCCGCCAAGGGCGTGGTGATAGAGGGTGCCCTGGTAGATAATAAAGTGCTTTAGCTCTTGCAGTAGGAGAGACCATTGCTTCTCGACCAACGCAGTCCAAATGGGGGCGCGCCAATCACCCACCTGCGATTCTTCTGGCAAGAGTTTAGTGATTGAGTAGGGAGTGAGCACTTAAAAACTTTGATCTTTGTGGGAGTATCGCCCACCTCAACCTTGGAGCCTAGGGTGGCCAGCGCGTCAGGGTGGCGGTTGTGAGACTGTGAGGCGTGCTCCAAGCCGATGGCCACGAATTTGTCCATAAGGCACTGGTAGATGGTTTAGTAGGAGGCCAAGGCTAGCTCCTTGATGGCGAATTCGCCCGTGGTTTGTTTAATGATGAGGTTTGAATCTCCACGAATGGAGAGGTGAGTCACTGCGAGGCTGGAGGCCGTCAAGAGGCCTAGGATCAAGGCTTCGTATTTGGCCTTGTTGTTCGAGCATGGGAAGGCCAATTTGTAAGAGAGGTTGATTGCAGTGCCTTGTGGAGGTAAGAGGACGATGCCTGCTCCCCCATTTTCGGCAGCGGAGGAACCAACAAACGTAAGGGTCCATTCTTCCTCGACGGCAGCTACAGTGGCTTGGAAGTCGTCGCGGGGGAATTCTTCGGAAGGGGGTTCATATGTACTGCTGGGGAAGTGGGCCAACAAGTCAGCTAGGGCCTGGCTCTTTACTGAAGTTGGGGTTTTACAAGTGATGTCGTATTCAGCTAAGGATAAAAGCTAGCGGGCTGCTCGGCCAGCGAGTGCGGGGCACAAGAGTAGGAATCTGACGGGGTCACACTTGGTGATGAGATGGATGGGGAAGGCCAAGAGGTAATGTCGTAGCTTTTTAGTGGCAAAGACGAGGGCTAGACAATAGAGCTCGATTGGGGTGTATCGTGTTTCAGCTTCTTGGATTACGCGACTAATATAGTAAACGAGTCGTTCGATTCCTTCGACTTCTTGTGCCAGCAAGGCTCCTATGGACTTGGGGGTTGAGGTAAGGTACAATAATAGGGGTTTGCCCTGTTGGGGAGGAGTCATGGTGAGTGGGGAGAGTAAAGTGTCCTTAAGGGCCTGGAAGGCGGTTTGATGCACTGGTAGCCATGCAAAGAGGGTGTCCTTTTTTAACAGGGGGCTGAAAGATTGGGTTATCTCGACCATGGCGTGGATGAAACGCCAGAGGTAGGACGCTCGGCCAATAAAGGTTCGTAGTTCGTCCTGGTTAGTGGGGTGCCGCATATCACGAACTGCGGTGAGTTTGGTGGGATCAGGATAGATACCGTGTCGGTGGACTACACAACCAAGGAATTTTTTTGCAGTAACGCCGAAGGCGCATTTTAGGGGGTTCATTCGAAGGTAGTATTTGTGGCACCGTTCGAAGACGCGCCAGAGGTCCTTCAAGTGGGATGTTTCTTCTTTAGATTTAACTACCAGGTCGTCGATATAGCATTCCACTGCCTTGTGGAACATATCAAGGAATATCGCGATCATGGCGCACTGGTAAGTGGCTCCCGCGTTTTTTAGGCCAAACGGCATGACCGTGTAAAAAAAGTTACTGATGGGGGTTCGGAAAGCTATTTTTGGGGCATCCTCGAGTGTCATCTTGATTTGATTGTATCCACTGAAACTGTCCATAAAAGAGAACATGTGATGGCCTGTAGTGGCGTCGATCAGGGTGTCGATACTGGGTAACGGGAATTCGTCCTTGGGGCAGGCTCTGTTGAGATTGCGAAAATCGATGCAAACTATAATTTAGCCATTCTTTTTTATGACTGGCACTATGCTGGAGAGCCAGGTGGGGTGTTGAATGGGTTTGATGAATCCGACATCCAGGAGCTTAGTTACCTCGTCCTTGATCTGGAGCTCCACCTCGGGTTTGCAAAAACGGAAGCCTTGCTTGACTGGGCACGCAGCTGGCAGCACGTTAAGGCGGTGCATAGTGACCGTAGTGTCAAGGCCAGGCATCTCACTGTAGTTCCACACGAATACGTCAAGGTGGCACTTGCTTAGGTCGAGGAGGGCTGTGCGCTGTAGTGTTGGAAGATCTTTACAGATAAAGATCGGTCGCACCAATTCAGATGGGAGTGCTAGATTAACCTCTTTGAGTTCTTATTTCTGAGGATGCGGCTCGTCTTGGAAGCACTCGGGGGCAGGGATGACTTTCTAGAGTTGGGGGTTAGGATCTGCAGTGAGAACGAAGGGCTTCACCCATGGTGCAGGCCTTCCTCGCTTGGGTTTTCGATGCTTTTTAGGTGTGAAACGAAATGGGGATAAAATGTAGTATTCTACGAAAAGTGGGAGGCAGTCCTATTGGTGAGGGGGCGCACTTAGGGTGGGGCCATTGGAAGTGTGGGTTGGCCCCACACACCGTCATAAGCGGTAGACCATTTTGCTACGGCTCGTCGGAACTTGGTGATAATAGGGGCAACTTCGTGTGGGGGTGAAGGTCGAGCTCTTCTTGAATGGCTTCGAACGGGTGAGGCGGCATGACCTCGTTTTTTAGGCATTCAGAGGTGTCGTTAGGGGTTGTTGGCGATATTCGACCAACGAGGTAGGTGGGTGTTGTACAGCGGGGCAGGGGCATCAAACTCGTCTAACTCGTCCTAAAGCGTGGCCTCAGCCATGTGAGCTTCCGCAGCTCGGAACGGGTGCAGGGATGCGGGAACGGTGATAACCTCATTGTTCCAGACTGCCTTCATGCATTGGTGGTAGGTGGAGGGGATGGCTCCATACCGGTGGAGCCATGTTCGACTAAGCAGCACGTGGTAGTTGGTGTCGGTATCAATGACGTGGAACTTGGTAGAGGAGTGGATGGGGCCCACGCGAAGATCCACCCTCGTGTATCCGAGGGACCTGTGGGAGTGACTGCCGAACCCTCGGATATCGAGGGGCTCGCGGACTAGACGTTCTTTTGGTGGCCTCACGGCTTGGAAAGTGGCATACAGCATGATGTTCACCAATGCTCCGCCATCTATGAACCCTCATTGGAACTCCATGTCTTGGATGAAAATTGGCAGATAGAGAGGGCAGTTATAGGGGTAGGGGTACATTCCGTCTGTCTTGGAGAATGTGATGACGAGATGATTTTCTTTGAAGAAGCGCTTGACCGAGCCACCGGTCTCCATACAAGCTTATCCATTTGCATCGGTCGCTCGTAAAAAGGCTCGAGTAGCCTCGTACCGGGTGGTGGACGATAAGCCCAATTGATCGAAGAAATGTTTGAACTTAGTGGAATTTTGGAGGACGGTGGCGCGATGGTGGTCGAAATTTGGGTCTCTTGAGTCAGGCTCAGAGATGTGACAAACAGCTAAATCTTCAGATTCATCATGGAGGGAAATCATGAGAACGGCGTCGTTATCATTCTGGTGTTTGGGGAGGGGGTCATTGAGTATATCAGTCTCGGGGAGCTGGAATGTGTCATCCTGCTTCCGCTTGAGGAAAATGCGTCTGAGAGCGTAACAGTCGTGGGTAGAATGGTTGGTGGTTTGATGATAGATACAGAAGTTAGGGTTGAGTCTGTCATGCTCGGTAGGTTGCTTCTTCACTTCGAGAAGGACGATCTGGTTGTCGGCAACCCATGTTTGTAATTGGGCTGCGACTGTTTTGGTGGATACGGGCAAGGGAGGGGGGTCTTCGCCGAAGGGGCGCTTCCTACCGCTAGAGTTGTCACGAATTGTGGGCGCTGCTGCATATACGGAGGGTCGGCGCAGGGGATTTCGCCATGAGGGAGCCAGCTGCCAGGGGGATTGGGAGTGGAAATTGCGTGCAGAGTCTCTCACGGCAGTGGTAATATTCCGGGCGGCGGTGATCAAGCCAGTGAAATCCATGAACTTATGGTTGATCATGTGTATTTTGTATCGATTTTGCATTCCTTTAACACAAATGTTGACTAGCTGTTTCTCGTCTACTGGGTCTTGAACTTCGAGGGCTCTTTCATGAAATCTCTTAACAAATGACATCAGGCCTTCAGTTTCTCCCTAGAACTCATGGATGAGGTCGAACGCCAACAGAGGTTCATCGGCGTAAAAGAACTAGCCAACGAATCTCTGCACCATATCGTCCCAGGATAGGATAGAATTGGGTAGGCAGTTGGCATACCAGGAATAGGCTCAGTCGAAGAGCGATTTAGAGAACTCTCTTTGCAGGAGGTTGAGATCTGCTACGTGGACGCCTCAATAGTCCACGAACCGAATGACGTGCTCTTTGGCGTGTCAGCTTTTCCCGTCAAACTTGGTGAATTTTGGGGCGACATACCCCTCTGGGTATAGTAGTCGCTGGATAGACTCAGCGTATGGTGGGCGAAAGTCAAGTTCGCCATTTAACGGCTGAACAGTGTTTTCTTGTCTAAACCCCACAAGCGTCTGGTCTTGCGGGTGTGTGGAGGTGAGAACTGGATTGGGTTGGAAAAGGGCTCGCCTAGCTATTCCGGGTGGAATTGAGTTACTAGTGCTGGGGTTGAGTGTTCAGTTAGGGGTAGGGGGTTCCAGGCTTCGTGTTGCACGCTGGAGCGCTTCAGCGGTGGAAGGGCCGAGTGAGATTGTGGGGCTGGGAGCGGGGTGTTGAGGATAGCTCGCCCGCTCTGCATAGCCTGCATAGTATCCATCAGGGTTTGTTGTGACTTTAGAAGAGCAGCCATGCTGTCGTTGAGCGTTCAGATCTGCTCGCCTTCGGATTGGATGAAAGAAAGGACCTGAAGGCCCTGGCTTTTGGGTGGGTGCCAGGGGTGAGTTATGCTCCTGTGTTAAAGACTTGGCCTGTGTTGAGGCCAGGGTCAATCGTTTCGTGAGCGCCAGTCATCCCCAGTGGAATATTGTTTGTTAAGTTTGACGGTAAGGCGTAAGATTGACTTACGTGGAGCCTATCTGTGAGTCCTGGCAGTCACTGAGAACAACTCGCTCGAGTCTCCTGGCTATAGAGGGGCGAGAACCGCGAGGGCAAACAAGAGAGAGAGAGAGAGAGAGCGAGAGAGAGAGAGAGATTCACGAGCCAGTGGTGACTTGTATAATAAATGTGATTAGGTTCTGTTTGCTTTGTCATAAATGTGTTGACACTATTTATAGTAGGCAGTGATTAGCACTTTGCGGACACGTGGCGTGCTATGACTGGGCAGGCCTGAGCTCCGCCATCATGACCTGGTGGAGCCCTGTCAGCGACCGTGGTGGGTGATTGGATGCGCACTGCCACGAAGTCAGGCAGTTATCTAGCCATGGCTCGCCACGTGTCTATTGTATTAAATGTGCGTCGGGTCAGCATTTAATGCTTAAGATATGGTATTTAAGTGGCTCTGAGGGTAAATCTCTCTCTTTTAGCCGGTTGACGAGACTGGTAGCGCGGCTCAACGATCCCTTCAGTTCTAGCCTCCGTTCCACTGCCCATGGGGAGGGATCCCGAGCAAGAGTAAGTTAAACAGTTAGGGGCTTGGGCCTGTTAGATGGCGAGACGCAAGGCCTTGGGTCGTGCTAGGCACGAGCCTGTCATGCACAGGCGCTCGTTTTGGCCGGAGCCATGCAGGCTCAGGGGCCTGGCTTAAGAGGAGCTGTTTGAACGAGGCTCGGTAGTTGGCGCGAGGGCCAAGGCGACACGCAGGTTTTCCCAGGTATGGTTTACCATGGTTGACTTTGGGGTGGTCACGGGACTCACTTGGACTACCAGACCGGCAAATGGGGTGCCATGTGGCGCCCGCAGACTGGGCACCTACACTCTGTGTCTCTGAAGCCTCTCGTCACTTGTTTGAGCTCTTTGTAGAAGAATCGATGCAGGCCGATATTGAGCTCCCAAGCTTTAACTATGTCCGCGTTCTTGATCTTCCTGACGAGATAAAGGGCCATTCCAATTGCACAAATAACTACAACAACAACAGATATAGAAACAGCAATGGTTAAGGTTGCGTAATTAAATATTTCAAGTTTACAAATGGTTTTTGCAGAGTTTCTTACCATTTTAAAAAAAAAATCATTAAATATCTCAAAATTATTTGAAATGTTTTTCGAAAGTTTTAGAATATTTTCTCAAAATTTTAAAAAAGTTTGGTACTCATACCTTAAAGAAAAGGCTAACTATTGGAAGGATTTCCTCAAAGATCAATCCTGAAGAAAATCCCCTCGGTTGGTGTTTGCTTGCATCGGCCCTCAACACTTGAAACAGTAATTCTCAGAGTTGCACAGTAATAAAAAGTCAAATTTATGCTCAAATTTTGGATACGGTTGGTCTATATAATGAAAGTTTATTTCACCAACCAAATGCACTAACGCCCAAAAACTGGTACCAGAGTAAAACCCATGACCCATGACCCATGACCGAAGAAGTGAGAAGCAAATCCTCTGAGTTTTTTTTTTATTTTTTTTGTAAAGGAGATCCTCTGAGTTAACTCCCGCGGTTTTGATACTCGTGGCTGCACCATACTGTTTCCATAAAAGTGTGTTTGCCTTGTCCAATTGAATTTCCCAATAACGAAAAGAGGGAATGTGAGGGAGCGATTTTCACATGCGAGTAGGATGAGCAGTCCAGCCCTATTTGAGGCTCACCGACCATTTGAAACTCGGAATGCAAGAAAAAAAAAACTTACTTTCCCTTATAATGTTCTTTTGAAATATTATTTCGAAATTATGAAAAGGATAGAATAATTTTCATGAAGAATAGAATAATATTGGCCATAATGTTATTTGATCTTCTCACTGTTATGCTATATTGGAATTTTGGATTTGTCAAGAAAATTAAAAAGAGTAATGTTATATTTAATATTATCTTTGTTTTTTTTTTTTCACTTTTAGACACAAGGCTATAAAACAGATATTAATAAATTTATGTGAGACTCATTCGCTTGTATCTATGAGTAAAAAAAAAGATTGCATATAGTATTTTTTAATAAAAATAAAAAGAAAATATTTATACATAGTCTAATTCATATATAAAAGTAATGTTTGTCCCTTGACTTTCATCTCTCTCCTATGTAGTGCCTATTTGGAATTCTCTATTCTCCTACATTTTTAGGTCACAAGGGTAGTTGAAGTTGGTCCACTTTCTTGTTAAATCGATAATAATAGTAAAAATTTTACGTATAAGAATTAGGTAGTAATATTGTGAAAAGATTACTATTTAGACAAAACTATATAAACACGCCTAAGTACATATGCAGGGTCTAAATTAGGATTTCATTTAAGAGGGTTCAAGACAAAATAGAGACCAATGACAGTATTGGTCAATAGATTCCAAACAAAATGAAAAGTTATGTTTTTTTTTCTTAAAATTGTTACTAAACTCAAATTAAATTTTTTGCTAACACAACAGTAAGCGGAATTTAATTTAACTAACTTTGGAAACATTATTTTGCAAAAAAAATATATTTCCTTATAGACATAGACTTACTTTTCATTTCATTAATCTCATGATAGTACGTGTAATTTAATTTTACTAATACTTATGAAATATTATCGTCAAAGATATATCTTTTAGCTTGCATAGAGGTAGACTTAATTTTCATTAACTCCTGTTAGTGTAATTTATCAGTCTTATTTTAAGTTTGGGCCGGGGTGGTGTTTCATGCGTGTGCCATCAACATCCATGACGTTTGGGATGATACATTTAAGATGGTAGACTTGTGACGTGGATACAAAAAATTAACTTCAAAAAGAAAATTTTAGATAATATAAAACTAAATAAAATATTTATTAATACTAATAACCTAACAAAACAAAACAAAATATCTAGATACTTTGGGGTTCATGAGTTTAAATGACTGTTCATGTTCAATCTCTTGCTAATTAGCGGGGTTTTTGTTGAGCCCATTTAAATCAAAACCTATTTATACCTGCTCAAATCTATTCATTTGTTACTCTTAATATTAGACAATATCTATCAAATTTTATTAAGGTAGTTATATATTATTCTTAAAAAAATCAGATCTCAAAGAGTGAAAAATACTAGAAACTATAAAAAGTGAGTTTCCATTGATGTTTATGAATTTTTAAGAATTTTTGACAAGTTTTTTTTTTTTTAAATTGTATTAGAGTTAAATGCTTCGGAAATGATTTTTTTTTTTTCATATATAAACTTTTCTTAAAATATGTTTAGTCTCTGCTCTAAACATGAAGTTCCTTCTCGAGAAAGTTTGAAGATAAATATGAAAAGCGTTCATTGCCTCTCGAGCTTGTTTACATTATATTTAAAAGGATAATTGTGCTCGGACGATAGTTATTTTTTCCGTGGGAATAGAGATGTTCGACCAAAAAATTAAATAAAACTTTAATTACCTCAGGTATGTGCAATATTTTCCAACACTTTCCAGTGGTTCAAAAGATGTCAAGGTGCAAAATAATTTTTCCTAGTTCACAATGTGCCCGGCAAAGACCGAAAAATACAAATATGCAACAAGCAATATTATATAAATGGATTTTTGTAACAATATTTTAAATGAAATTCTGCTTCTGTCAAAACACCCCCTATTTTTGCTTATTATTTTAGAATGCCAAAGCTACATTACACTTGTAGAGTTTTTTGTTTAAGCATTCTATAAGATTTAGTACATGAGAATATTGGAGAGCAGCAGGTTTGGGGAAATGCTGGAGCAGCAGCAGATCTGGCAATGTTTCATCAAATGGAACCCCCAGATATTCATAGAATCAAGGTAAACACAGATGGAGCTGTGCTGGGGGATAACACAAGCGCAGATTTGAAGGGAATTCTCAGGAATAATGCAAGCAGTGGATTACAGGTTTCATGCAACAGATGAGCGAAACAACTCCAATTATGATGGAATTATGGGCAATTAATCAGGGCATGCAAGTTGCTTGAGATTGTGACTTTCGTGTGATCATCCTAGAAACTGACTCTTGAGAGGCACTTAACCTTCTTCAAGAGCCAGACCCTTAACATCTAGATTATAACATTCTCCTTCAAATCAAGTCTGTTGCAAAGGAGTTGGTTATGTATCATTTAGTATATCTGTCGGGAAGCTAATGCTTGTGCAGATTGGCTAGCCAAGAATGCACTCCAAGGTTTCACAAAGCTTTAGATACTCAAAGATCCGTCATTGCTATTGAGGCCTTTATCGGCCATTGACACCTCCAAGTGGGGGTACCCTCGATGCGTTCACATTTAGTTTTCTTTGTTCTGTTCTTTTCTTTTTTCTGTTTCCTTTCTTGGCCAGTTGGCCTCCTTCGTACCAAAAAAAAAAGAAAGTATATGACAAATCGAATAAAAATAGAGCATAAAATTTTATTAAAACTCTAACAAGAAAGAATAGTGCTTAACTTGACGAGTTTTTTTTGAGAGATAATTATAAAAATATTTCTTAAACTATGACTCAGTATCACTATACCCTCTTAAACTCTAAGACGTAATATGTTAATTCCCTGAACTTCAATTTCTATGTATCATCACCTTCTATTAGTGTTGTGTTAGCAATTTGTTAGAAGAGTGGATGAAAAATATAACTTGTACATATTCACAAAAATATGATTTTATATCTCAATTGATCTTTATCTTTTTGTAATTAATTGAAACGCCCCTTAAATTCTCCTATATTTACATGCCAATCTAAGGGGCATTTTAGTCATTATAGTAATTATAATAAAAAAATATTAATTTAAGCATAAAATCATACTTTTGTAAACATGTATAAGTTATATGACAATTGTTCATTCATTTTTCTAATAGATTGCTAACAAAAGGTGTTAATTAATACAAACTGATAGTTTAAGGGGTCAATGTGTCACGTTTTAAAATTTAAAAAAATATAATACCGAGTCATAGTTCACGTAGTATTTTTGTATTTACACCTCCCCTATCATGTTTGAATATCGGAAATTAAAATGTGTGGATTATGCTTTACGACTGTAAAAGCTATGGTCCTAGCTAGCTCGTTGCTTCTGTCAGGTACTTAATTTGTAATAGATTTAATTTGGTAATTCATACTCCATTTTCCTATTTTCACAAAAAGTGGCTTTGTAACATTCTATAAAAACAAGATTAGGGAAGCTGATCAAATCAGAAAATCGTTTGGGACTGTTCAGGGAAATAGTCTATTCACACGTTGGATAAAGCTACATATATTTGTCCCTATGCGAAGTCTAAATCTTATAGTATTGAGAGGACTCTATTCTTAATCAGAGGACTTGTATACATTTAGACAAAAATCAAGTAATTCAAGATTCATTCACTTCATACCTTATTCTTTCTTCTATCTTCTTAAATATGTTGTTAGGAAAATTATTCAGAGATTAATTTCTTGATTGAGGCTACTCTATTAGTATAAAGCGAGACTTTAAGAAAGGTTGAAGGTGTTAAAGTTAAGAAGTTCTCTATCCCACATCAGTTGGGATAGAGAACTAGACTCCTCTCACATTCTATAAATAGAGACTTAACCTATGTAACTAAACTCACTACTTCATTTACTATCTATTTCTTTATCTCTCTTGTAATCCTTATTTGCTTTATAATGCATAGTGATTACACATGAGTCTTATCTTTTTTAACATGGTATCAGAGCCAAGGGAAAGTATGCTCTGTAGTTGTCCTTCGAGGGATCTTCCACATCAGAACTCCTAACATTCTCTTCCTCTTTTTTGGCCACCCTCCGGCCATTCGACGTCTTTCAGGCCATCCTCCAACCACCTTGTACATCTTTCGGTCGTCCTCCAGCAAAGTTCAGGTCATCTTTCGGCAACCTTCCAGCGACTTTCCGACTGTCTTCCGTCGTCTTTCCAGTCGTCCTTCGGCGTCTCTTCAGAAACCTTCTAATGTCCCTTTGGCCAATTTTGACAACCTCCATCTCACTTCTGATGACTTTCTAGCCAACTTTCGGCCAACTTCTGACGATTTTATGACGTCACTCTCACGCCCCTCTAATGTCTCTCCAACCGTCCTCCGACCATTTTTGTTTGGTTCCTGACTAATTCAAGCCTTCTGAGTCTAATTCTGGCCTTCTCTACCATTTTCTTCTGATGCACCCACTATAATTGTTATGCCTCCTGTTACCGTCTATCTAAGGAGTCCCCGTCTATTGATCCTGCTTCTCTTGCTGGCTCTTCCTTGTCTGCTCTTTCTCTACCATCTTCTTCTAATGCGCCCACTATATCTGTTGCGCCTCCTATTATTGTTTATCTTGAGGAGTTCCTGCGTGCTAATATTGTTCCTCCAACTGACTTTTTCTTGTCTAATCTTTCTCTGCCATCTTCTTTTGATGCACTCATTATTCGTCGTTTTACTCGGGCTACAGCATCCTTTCGGCCAGCAGCATCCTGGCCTATTCCTCCTCTTCAGCCATTCTCCGACCGACCTAATTTTTTTCACTCCTTTCTTTGCTGCTACTACTGCCCCTTCTTCTCCTTCTACTACTACCATTACTGTCCCTGCTACCATTTCTACTGTTACTACTGTTGCCCCTTCTTGCCTTTTTACTATTACTACTACTATCCTTTGTCTGTTGCTACTGTTGTCTCTTCTTCCACTTATATTGCTGTCATTGTTGTCCTTGCTTCTCTTTCTACTGTTATTATTGCTCTCATTTGTCTACTGCTACTACTACCCTTTTTTCCCCTTCTACTGTTGCCATTGTCGTCTTTACTTCCCTTTCTACTGTTACTACTACTGCCCCTCTTCTCCTTCCATTGTGACAGTTGCGATGTATTTTCCTTCTACTGTGATTACTGTCCCTCCGGCCATCCTGCAGCCGACCTTCAATGTCTTTCCAGCTATCCTCTAATTGACCTCCGATATCTCTCCGGCATCCTCCGGCACCCCTCTGACTGACCTCAGGCATCTCTCCGGCCATCCTGCAGCATCCTTTCGGCCATCCTCTAATTGACCTTCGGCATCTCTCTAGCCATCTTACAACGTCTCTTCTGTCATCCTCTGGCATCTCTCCGACCGACTTCCGGCGTCTCTCCGACCATCCTCTAGCATCCCTCCAGCTAACCTTCTTGCCGATCTTTGGTGTCCTTGTAACCATCCTACAGCCTCCCTCTGGCTGACCTCTGGCGTCTTTCCGGCGTCCCTCTGGGGTTTCTATTATATCTTCTCCAAACTCAAGTAACTCTCTATTGTTCCTATTTGAGTTTGGGGGGGAATGTTAAAGTTAAAAAGTTCTCTATCCCACATCGGTTGGAATAGAGAATTAGACTCTTCTTCCATTGTATAAATAGAGGCTTAACTTATATAACTAAACTCACTACTTTACTTACTATCTATCTCTTTATCTCTTTTGTAATCCTTCTTTGTTTTATAATGTATTGTAATTACACATGAGTCTTATCGTTTCTTATAGAAAGCAAAATTCTCAAAATTCACATTTAGTCCAATTTCACATTCTTGCATCCAGGCCGGACGTTGCTTATTTGTTTCTCAAGATGATCTCTATGCTAACCGAGCCGACCTCTGTGGTAACAGAGGTGGTAGCTACTCAACTGCTTCCAAGCTACTTATTAGGGCCGAGCCGAGCTTAATTTACTAGGTTAGATTATTACACGTCACTAAATAATGACTATAACAAAATGCTAATACAGTCATCTCAGGTGCCATCCTCAAGAATTCCAAAAGCCCTTTTTTTTCTTTCAAGCTTCATTAACTCATTTGAAGCGAAATAGTAGCGATTTGGTGGGCGTAAACTACTCGTCAAATTACCTTCGAGTTGATTCAAGCTTTCAGGTTGTTATCACTTTGCCTCGATTTGTCCTATCACACTGAGATAACGTAATGCATTGGACCTTTAATTGCAGACTCATGATACATCATATGTTACGAACAAAGCAAAAAACTGATGTTGGTACCATTAAAAACAAAGCACATTTCTAGAGTCAAGCCGATGTACATTATAACACAAAATCACAGGACATAGCAATCCATGAAAAGAGATTGACAACATTATTGAATCCCTCACATCCTTAGAAAAGGCCTAGAAAGTATATATAAGCAGCTCCCATCATCACTCCTAGCTGTACGATCGAAGTTCATCGCGTTCGGATCACTGCAACCTTCGGGGACTGGCCCATTCAAGGCCTCTAGGATGAAAGGGTTGCTAACTTTAGAAAGTTCCTCTCTTAATAGAATCTTGGTTGGCGTCTCCAAGAGCAGCCTCGCTCAAGTACTTGTCAGCCAATTGGACTCTCTTCACATTCTCTTGCTCTTGGACAAGCATGTTTCCGTACTCAAGGAGTTTCTCGAGAGTCATCTTAGGCTGCTCGAATGCTGGAGGTCCCTCCTTGGAGTTCACTAGCTTCCTCCCAATGGTATCAACCCCAACACCTGAGATCCACTTTCTCACCTCATCATCGTACACTCTTGCCCTCAAGGCACCAAAGAAATCTACAAAAAGTTCAGCACATAGTTAAGATCTTATCAAATGCAATGGGGAACATATAAAGTAGGAAAATACTAATGTTCGGAAAAAAAAATTTTGTACAAACAATTTCACCTGATGTGACAATGATATTTTTGTAATTAAAAATTATTATAATAGGTATTTTTGTTTGAAGGTGAATGGCTCTGTCATTCAAATAAGAAATTATTGAGTAAGTCTGAAACACCACATTAGCATGATAATGTGGTGTGTCTAACCTATTAAAAATAAACACATCATATATTTTTTATCAACTTAATTACATGGGTAATAAATATGAATATGTTAGAAAAGTTTTTCTTTCATTATTCTAAAAATTAAGTCAATTAGCCTAAACGAGGAATATGTGTTTATTTTTAATAGGTTCGGTATACCACATCATCATGTTGACGTGGTGTTCCAAACCTACTGAATAATTTATCCATTTAAACATATTATTT
This sequence comes from Euryodendron excelsum, assembly GCA_033060915.1. Taxonomy (NCBI): domain Eukaryota; kingdom Viridiplantae; phylum Streptophyta; class Magnoliopsida; order Ericales; family Pentaphylacaceae; genus Euryodendron; species Euryodendron excelsum. The sequence goes on from CM065396.1 coordinate 29,587,790, forward strand.
TGTACGTAAAAGTCATCATGATAAGTATTTTGTTTGAAAAGTGAATGGCTTCCATTCAACAACATTATTACATACGAAAATCTGTATGAATTTCTAGTTGTATAGAATCACCAAAATGAACCCCAAAGGTTAATGCTTTATGAGATAATTTCTACAAAATATATCACCAGAATAATATGGTTAAATGAGCACCATTCATTTTAAAATAAAGAAAAATGCTATTCTTTCATAAAATTTGTACAAAAAAATGTCACCAGAATGATGTTGCAGTTGTTTTTTTTAATAATTAAGAGCCACCAGATGAATTTTTTATTTTAAAATGAATAACTCTCACTCAACCAATCATTCTAGTTATAAATTTTGTGTTTGTCTAGCATTGCCTTAAAATAAAACACCTATTACGATAATTTTAAACTATAAAAATATTATTGTCACACCATTTTTGTAGTATTTTCTATATAATCAATTCAAATATTTCTCACAAAAATGTAGTAAATAGGAAGAATAAACTATGCAGCTTTAGAAATGTCTTTACGTAAGATCACTAGGAAAATATATCTGGATGGGAGAAAACTGACCGATGGATTGACCAGGGAAGGTGTCAACAATCTTGACAATGTCTTCCTGGGCAATATTGTCAGTGCGGAAAATACCCATGCAAACACCAATACGGTCTTCGCGGGTGGGAGCCCAGTAGAACTTCTCCATACGGCCGTCACGGATGAGAGGAGCATAGAGTGTCGAGAAGTCATTTCCGGTGACTATGATCGGAACCCGAGGATTCTCCTCCTTGTTGTACATTCCGGGGAGCTGAACGTTGGTCGGATTATCAGCTATGTTCATGAGGGTGGCGTTAACCATCTGGTTATTGACGGTGTATTGGGTTGTTCCGCCCATCCGCCCTGCACCGGCGTCGAGATCGTTGATGAAGAGGCAGCACATCTTTCCCTTCCTGATTATGTCGGCTGCTTCGCGGTACCTTTGCCTGATCAGCTTCGCCGGCTCTCCTGCGTTTCCGCTTTCCAATTCTCCGGCGCTCATCATGATTGGGCTGATATATATCATCGTTATAAGATCAAACTATTGTAAGAAGATTCTTAAAATGGAATAGTATTTTTGATATTTAGTTTTGCTTACTTGATTCCCATCTTGGCAAAGACAAGCTCGCATTGGAAAGATTTTCCCTGCCCTTTGCCTCCCCAGATACCCAGGATGAGAGGAACCTGTAAAAAAAATTCATAACTCAATTTTGCAGTGGTCTTATAAAAAGCTGTTAACGGAAATTGCAAGTTTTAGAGTATTATATTAGCTAGTTTCTTTAGATGGTTATAGATTTAGAACTTGGGAGAGAAAAAGGAAGGGAATGAAAGAGAAAAAAAATTATTTTTCTTTTTAAAAAAATAAAAAATAAAAAGGAAGAAGAGAGAGAGGGATTGTCGTTTACCCTTGTCTCCCTTCCTTTGCCTCCTGGGTAGAATCAATTAGGGAAACAGAACTTTAATTATTCTCTTCCCTTTCCCCTCCTCCCCCGAGATTGAAACATGATATTAGTTTTCTTTTTTCTATTGTTTGCTCAGTGCTTCTCTTAAGGATCCGTTTGATATAAATTTTTTAGATTTTTTTATTTTAATTTTTTGACTTATAAACAAAATTTTTCAATTTTTTTACTTTTATAAGCCAAGACTAGCATAAAAGCAAAAAAGATAAAAAAAATTAATTCTTTTTACTTATAGACCAAAAAACTCAAAATACGCCCCACAAAACAGATCCTAAATCTGTATATACAGACTTTCAAATATTACGTAACAATTCTCAATACATAATAATACAGAAATTTTGTTCTCATTAGTTTAGATACCTTGATGTTAGGCAAGGTCATGTAGTTCTTGGTGATATGAACAACAAGCTTGTCCATGAAGGCCGGAGCGATGTAGAAACCATCCATGTTGTTGTCCAAGTTGTACCTAAAGCAAGAACATCACCAGCTTATGATCAAAAGCTAATTCTTTGTAACCTAAACAAAAAATTACAAGCGAGCACCAAATTTGTACTTACTGGCGAAGTCCGGTACTGAGATATTCGTAGGAACTCAGGACAGGGTCGTGAGTTCCAGCTCCCATGGGAGCTTGGAAGAGCGAGTCGACCATGCCCTTCCCCCTGGTGATGTCTTGCTGGTCGTCTGAAACGTCGTAGGCAAGGCCTCTCCATCTGTCCTTGTCGGTCTGCTTTTTCCCCTCATCAACGGCCTCTGCAACAACCTTGAAGCTTCCAGAGGAACCCTTTGGGTTGGTGAATTTAGAGGTCACCTTCTTCAAGCTGCTGCCCAAGAAGGCTGAGCTTGGGATCGCAGGTCCAGCAACGTTTCCATTCAAGTTGAGCTGCATCAAAACAAAACTAGCTTTTCACACCCATTGAACTAAAGAGTTCGAAAAAATAGAGGCTGATAAGAGACCACGAGAAACAGGAATCTAACAGCTTGTTAACTTGTGAAAGGAAAGTAAAAGGAAAGGAAAATAATTATTTTTTATTTTTTGCTTAATTCTACTTAAGACAAAAAGAAAAGGGAAAGAGGTAAAAAATAATCTCTCTTTTTTAATTTTCTTTCTCTTTTCTTTGAAGTTTAAACAAAGAAAAGGATTTTCCTTTCAATTACTTTTTATTTTCTTTACAAAACCAAAAAAAAAAAAAACACTTTTTCTTCCATTTTTGTTTTTCGTTCTTTCCTATCCACACGTTCCAAACAAGTTGTAAGCAGGACAACGGTGTAGTTCATATGAAACTAACACATAATATTTCGTATAGTCAGGCGAAACTTTATCATAGATTTTCAAAAATTATCAACATGAATTCACAAAAACCATTTTCTTCTAAACCAAGTATATGAGAATTCATATGTAATATTGATATATCTGTTTTGCTAATTGGATGAGAACCAAAACAACACCAAGATGGACCCAACACAAAAGCATACATAATAAAACTTCAAGAAATGAGAAACATAATCAGGTACTCCACAGACAAACAAAGACCAGAAAAAGCCTAAACATGGCAGTAAAGATGAAGAGTACCGGTGCGCGGTTGACAGCTCCCACAGTTGAGATGGCAGTAGCCATTGGATAATGGGTTCCGACGGCTGTGATCTAGTGAGAGAGAGAGAGAGAGAGAGAGAGAGAGGTGGTGGGAACGAGGAAGAAGAGTAAGGATGAATGAAACAGTGGTGGCGGTGGTGATTGTTATGAGGAGAGAGGAGATGAGTGGGGGGAGAGGACTTATTATAGTAGAGTTATTTGAGTGTACAGAAATAAAAATCCTGAGGATTGGCCTATTGAATTCTTAACGGCCACACAATCAAGATTGCTAGCTTGCCACGTGGCAAGCACAGGTTGCACCTAACTGATTTGGAGTCGTCATTGGTCCTTGAGGTTAGCCGTTGAGCTTTGCTCTTCTCCACTTAAAATTCAGCAATTTCTATTGCCACATAAAACATATTCGATTCTATGATGTTTCTAGTAACTCTTACCCAGAAAAGAAATTTAAAAAAACAAAGGATAAATTACACTATTGATCCCTGTAATTTATCTCTTATCTCAATTTGGTCATTGTACTTTTAATTTCGTTAATTAGATCATTTAATTTAGTAAAACAGTACAAATAGTCTAATTGAAAAAAAACAAAAATTAATCACGTGTCACACACGAGGGGGCACAATAATAAATTTATATTATCTTTAAGTATTAATTACACAATCAATCCCTGTAATTTACCAATGTCTTAATTTGATCCCTATACTTTGCTCCTTTAATTTAGCGAAATAAGTACAATAACGTAATTGAAAATGGACCCAAGAGAAATTGACCAAATAAATGTCCAAGAATCTCACACATGAGAGTTAAAATAATAAAATTTAAGTTTTATTTATTTATAATTAGACATACCCAATCATCCTCTACCATTTTCGTTGTTTTCTAAGCAATTGTGGGCGTGCTTGGAGGAGTTTGAGCTTTGGTGGTGTTGGATGCGTGGCTACTACAACAATGATGACTATTGATTTTGTAAAAAAAATAAAATAAATGATGTGTTTAAGTAAGACTGTGGCAATGGTGTACCAATGGGCATGACTATTGGCAAGCAGGTGTGAGAGTGGGCAGGTGAGTGATTTGGGCTAAGACTAAGGGTATGGGTGATGGGGATGGGGATGGATAGCGTGGGATGCAGTGGGTGTTGGAATGATGAACGGATAGTTGAGACTGGAGCTGGAGACGAGGTAGGGTGTGGTTTAGTGGAGGTAGAGGTGGATGTAAGTAATTCATTTTTGCCCGCTCAGTAATTTCGACTTGACCAGATCCAGTTTCAAACAGCACAACACATGCGAGCCTAGGCCGGCTTTTTCAAACTCTGATCCAATCAACTAATCACTTCTCAAGCTCGTAAGACTCAAGGGAAGCCAAAATATCGTATTGCCCTTAGCCATTCCAGGCAGCTTTCTGAGATTGCGCGGTCTTAGGAACCAATGCCATTCAAGTAGCTTACTGAGACTAGGTAGTCTCGGGAACCAACGCCTTTCAGGTAGTTTTTCAAGATCAGACAATCGCAAGGACCAACATCTTGTCAAATTCTAGATGGTTTATTTCTAATGTTTGCTAGCCCGCCAATGTAAAATGTCCGTCATCCAGTAGTTCTCTGAGACCAGGTAATCTTAGGGACCAACACCACCCTACAAGTAGCTTTCTAAGATTGGGCAATCTCAGGAACCAACACCACCATACAGGTAGCTCTCTTAGATCGGGCGGTCTCAAGGACCAATACCGCACATGTAGCTTTTTGAAACCGGGCGGTCTCGGGAGCCAACACCTAGGTCAACACCAGTGTCTGCTAGCCCGACTCGGTGAAAAATGATCAAATCTGCCCCTTGGGCCTTCAGGCACGTCTTTGAGAAAATTCAAAATCCCTTAAGACAGTAAGTTCACCCTTCCAAAATGATCCTAGATAGTTAGGGATACTCAATACGCCATCTTAACCAATATTAGTCCCATTTCGATCAACTTCGATCAAAATGACTGTTTTGCCCCTAGGCACCTCGGCACAATACAAGTCCTACTAAATAGTGAAAGCATCTTCTGGGACCGTCCCCGAATGGTCCAGTACGCTTAATATGCAACTCCAATCTAACCTGACACTTCTCGACCAATTCTAATCAAAATGACCATTTTACCCCTAATGGCCCGAGCTCCCCCCAAAACCACATTAGCTCTGGGTACCAAACCTGCATATCCTATCGTACGCCCTTGTTCAATCCAAGATGAGCCCCATGACTTTAAAAACTTCTAAGTCAATGAAAGTCTCCTGAAGCATCTCACAGATGCTCCACTAAGATTGTCTTTTTCTCCTAATTTTCGGATTTTAATGCACCGTCAAATGACTTGGAAAATGCATAAATCAGGGAATTCTCAAAAGCCTGTCCATTGGTCTTTCTATCGATATGGCTCAACTGAATAGATCTTTTCCTGAAACCCCCGATCACATGGCTTGAAAATTACCACTTTCAATAACCCCTAGAGCGCCTCATAGATGTTTCGCCAAGGTTGCCTTTTTCTCTAATTCCTTAATTATAACGCACCGTTAAACAATTTGAGAAATTCATAGATTAGAAAATTTTTTAAAGTATTTTCATAGCACTTTCCATTGGTACGGTTCGGTCCGATCAAAGAGATCGCTTTCCGAAAGCCCCGATCATGTGGCCTAAAAAACTACTACTTTTGAACATCCAAGAAGCGTATCACAAACGCTTCACAAAAATGTGTTTTCATGCACGCTTTCAGAGACAATATCTCACTCTTCCGAACCCCTTTCAAGCTCTCCAAAAATTTCCGGTCCTTAAGAAATAGTATGGGAACATTGTGGACACGATTGATTTTTTTTTTTTTATCTTTTTCGAATTGCACAATTATCGAGGTAAAGTTTAAACGAAAATTCTCGATGGCGGAGTATATGCTATATCTGTCCAAATTTTCATCAAATCGATTGAAAAGTTGCTTGCTCCCTAAGTTAAGTCAGTACAGAGTGTGCCACATGGCATTCAAACATAGAAACAGTACTGGCGCATGTAGTACATGCATTAGGACAAAATTTTGCCCAAGCGCAATACATGCACCAAGTCTCACCAATTTGCCTATAAATACAAGTCTCCCCTTCTGCATATTCTAAAATCGAAAACAGCAACGAAGCTCTGCAGAAATAGCCTCTAAACTCCGAAATTCTATATACACCTCACCCTCCAAGCATCTAAGTTAGATTTAACTTCTCTCTAGCCAATACACTCCACTTACAAGGCTTCCAATGCCTTAGAAGAACCATTTTCAGGCCTTTCAAGCCTCTCCAAGGCCATTCAAGTTCAGGGCAAGTCATCCATAAAAGCTTGAAAGTGCTTTGAAGATAAAGGTAGTGTTCTCATTTATATTTTTCCATTTTGACTCTTCTATTCTCCTTCTTAGCCTACTTAGACCATTCTCTATTTTAAACCTCTATTTTTTACCCCCCCCTTCTTGCATGCTTGAAACAAGTGAGCTCCTAGTTCATGCCTAGAGAAAACCTTGTGAGAGCCACCGTGTAGGAGGATCTCTCACTAACATACTTTAAGATAGTATGGCCTTGGTGCACATTGCAATTTGGTGTGGCCTATAGCCTTGTATGATTTCATAACCCCCTTTGCATATGGTTATCATAATCATGTATTGCCTGCTTGGCTCTATTTCCATGTTCATCATCATTTTGCAAAAACTTGCATCATCTCATTTCTATGTCTTTTCAAACTCCACATTCAAGTGTTTTTTCAAAAATGGTTTTAAGAGTTGGTTTCTTGAAGCCTAGGTCAATTTTTATATCCTAGAGAACCCCGCTTTTAGTCCATTGACTTCATTTTGCATCATCTCATTTTACAATATTCAAGTTGCATTAAAATGGTTTTCAAACCTTGTATTCAATTTGATTTTCTCAAGTTTTTCTCTTTTGAGTTTCGTGGTTAAAATGATCCTCATAGAACCCTCTCTTGAGTGGTCTCCTCATTTATTGACCATAGGAACCCTAGTTCACTAAAGTGGTTTTCTACACCCTAAAAGTGCTTTTCAAAACAACCTTCTTAAAGAAAGGTTCTCAAATTTCATTCTCTTTAATTTGTATAGAAATGATTTCCCTAAACTACCATTTTCGTCTTGATTTTTAGAAGTGTTCCTCTCTTGAATATTGTAGTTGGAATGGTCCCGTGGAGTTCTCTTTGAAGTGATTTTCTTTAAATTAACCATATGAGCCCTTATTCTATAGAGTGGTTTTCAAAATCTCAAAAGTGGTTTTCCAAAACCTCATTTCCAAAAATAGTTTTCAAAGGTTTATTCTCTTTAATTTCCCAATCAAAGAAGTCTTTAAAACTACCTATTCAATATGGATTTCCACAAGTTTTACTCTCTTAAGTAAGTGGTTGAAATGGTTCCAAGGCAACACTTTCTTTAGTGGTTTTCAAATACCAACCATATGAACCTAACACTCACTTGAGTGGTTTTCATAAAATGGTTTTCAAAACACACTTTTAAGTTTTATGCATAAAACCATATTTCCAAAACCACTAGGTCCAAACCCTAGTTCAAAACCACCTTCCAACCCTAGGTTAACCTGACCCTAGTTGTCCAATCCTAAGTTAACCTAATCCAAATTAGTTAACCCTAACCCTAAGTCAACTTAACCCTAGGTTAACTGTAAGCACCCCATTTTTGCCCGCTCGCAATCTCCGGCCTGATCGAACTCCCTTTTAAAATTTCATAAGCACATTCAAGCCCAAATCAACTTTAAAACCATATCCAATCAATCAACCGCTTCTCGGGCCCAATGAGCCCAATAAAAGCCTAGTAACCAAACCTACCCCTTGGGCCTCCAAGCACGTCTTGAGAAAGTTCAAAATCCCTCAAGACGGTAAGTGCACCCTTCCAAAGTGTTCCTAGACAATTAGGCGTACTCAATACGCTATGCTATCCAATTCTAGTCTCGTTCCGGTCAACTCCGGTCTAAAATGACCATTTGGCCCCTAAATGCCCCGGCGCAATACAAATCCCACCAAACAGTAAAAAATATCCCAGGATCATCCTTGAACGACCCGACACGCTTAACATAAGACTTTGACCCCTTTATGACCTTTTCGATCGAGCCTAACCAAAATGACCATTTTACCCCTAGCAACCCAAACAATCCCCAAAACTACACCGGTCTTAGAATATTGAACTGCAAGTTCCACCATACACCCTTGTTTAACCCAAGGTGAACCTCACGGCACTAAACACTCCCGACTCAATGAAAGCCCCCAAGAGCGACTCGTAGACGCTCCTCCAAGATTGCCTCTTCTCCCGATTCCCTGTTATGACGCACCGTCAAACAACTTGATAAATGCGTAAACTAGAGAATTCCCGAAAGCTTGTTCATAGGTCCTTCCATCGATATGACTCAATCGGAGAGATCGCTTCCTAAAGCTCCTCATCGCATGGCTCGAAAACTACTACTTTCAGCAACCCTTGGAGCGTCTCACATATGCTCTGCCAAAGTTGACTTTTTTCCCAAGTCCTTAATATAACGCACCATCAAACGACTTGAGAAATGTGTAAATTAGGGAATTTTCAAAAGTATTTCTAGAGTACTTTCCATCGGTACGGTCCGATTGAGGAGATCGCTTCCCAAAGGCCTCGATCATATGGCACATAAACAGCTATTTTTGAACCCCCACAGAGCGTATCACAGACGCTCCACAAAAATGCGATTTCATGCACACTTTCTAGCCTACTTAGGCTATTCTCTATTTTAATCCCCATCTTTTACCTCCCATTTTTGCATGCTTAAGACAAGAGAGTTCCTAGCTCATGCCTAGAGGAAAGCTAGTGAGAGCCACCGTGTATGGGGATCTCCCACTAGCTTACTTTAAGATGATATGGCCTTGGAGCCCTTTGATTATGTAGTGTAGCCTCTAGCCTTGTATGAAGTCATGACCGTCTTTGCATATGACTATCTTATTCATGTTTTGTGTGTTTGGATTTATTTTCATGTTTATAATCATATTTTCCAAAACTTGTACTATTCCCATTTCCATGTCATTTTTAAGCTCTTTATTCTAATGATCTCTTTAAAGTAGTTCTAAGAGTTAGTCCCTTGAAGTTTAGGATGAGACCCTAAGTAATTATGCCTTAGAAAAGCTCTCCATTAACCCCTAACTCACATTTTTTACATCCTTGCATTCCAACTTACATAAAAATGGTTTTCAAACTCTTTGATTTCTAAAGTTTCTATTCTCTCAAGTTTAGTGGTTGGAATGGCCCCATGGAACCCTCTCTTGAGTGGTCTCCCTTTACATTGGCCATAGGAATCCTATCTTATTAGAATGGTTTCCTTTAAAAGTGATTTTCAAAGCCTTCTTCTTAAAACATGGTTTTCAAAAATTCATTCTCTCCATCTTTGCATTAAAAATGGTTTTTCAAAAAAAGTTGTCATTATTATGTTGATTTTCAAAGTTCCTACTCTTTTCAAGATAAGGGTTATAATGGTCCTAAAGAAAACCTTCTTCGGAATGGTTTTCAAACATTAACCATATAAACCGTATACTTGACTAGAGTCAATTTTCATGGAAATGATCTTCAAAAGGTTTATTCACAAGAGTCTTTTGTATAACATGATTATTTTTCCAAAACCCCTTTCAAAAATGCATAAAGCCACCTTTCAAGACCACCTTCCAACCCTAGATTAACTTAACCCTAGTTGTCTAACCTTATGTCAACCAAACCGTAGGTTAACCTAACCATAGCTAGTTCACCCTAGGAAGCTCAACCCTAATTAGTTAACCATAGTTCAATCCAACCCTAGGTTAACTTGACCCTAGTTGTCCAACCCTAGGTTAATCCAACCCAAGTTAGTTAACCCTAGGCCACCTTAACCCTAGGTTAACCTAACTCTAGTTAGTTAACCCTAGGTCAATCCAACCAAGATAAGTTGACCCTAGGTTACCTTGACCCTAGGCTAACCTAATCCCAAATTAGTTAACCTTAGATCACCCTAACCCTAGTTCGACTTAACCACGGTTAGTAAGCTTCAAGGTTCCAATTCAAAGACCCATTTTGAAAACCTTTTTCAATTACAAAAACCCGTTGCACAACATATTTTCGAAAACATCCCACTCTCTTAAGATTTCAAAAATCAACTCTAAACTCTTTTCAAATGCTTCCATTCTCTATCTTTAAAAAAAATGCTTCCAAAAAGTTATCTTAAACTTATCTCAACTAAAATGGCTAGACACTTAACATTTTTCAAAAATTATTTTCAAAATGTTTCCAAAAACTCACAACCCTAATGTGTCCCTAACCCTTTATGGTTAAGGATTCCAAAGGACGGTGAAATATTAAGTATAACCTCAAAGGTTGTCCATATTAGGGTTCCAAAGCCCTAAGTGTTTTTAAAAATCACTTTCAAAAACTTTTCGAAGACAAGTTTATTAAAACACTTTAAAACCCTACCTCCAAGGTCTTCAAAACAAGACCTCAAAACATTTTCAACACTCTCTTGAATTATTTCAAAGCACTTCCAAAATTTCCTCGAGTTATTTCAAAAACATTTCAAGATACTTTAAAACCCTATTTCAAAAGCGTTTTTCAAAAACCTTCAAGTTCTATTCCAAATACACTCTAACATCCGACTTCAAATCAAAGTTCTCAAATCATTTTTTCAAAGACTACAAAGTGTCCTCAAATCATTCCAAAGACCTCAAAGTGTCTTCAAACATTCCAAAAGCCCTAATGCGCCTACTTTCCATTGGGCTCTTGCTCGAACTACGAATGACCTAATTCTCGCCAAATGAGATACGTAAGCAACCTAAAATGGTGCGGTCATAACTTTTATTTCAACTTAAGTCATTTTTCAAAACTCTCTATCAATTCAAGATTTCTATTTCAAATTCCTTCAAGACTTCCATGTTTTCAAATATTTTTCTCAAAACTTGCATCATGCATCATTCATTTAAAAAGTGATGACTAAATCCCGTTTTCAAAATTCTAAAGTGGATATTAAGTGGATAATGGTAACCGGTTATTCTAGCGAGTGAACAAAAGGGTAAATAGACATGTAGGTACCGAAAGGGTGAGATAGAGTGATGATCTTAGGATATCTTCCTTACACGTAACCAACCCACAGACCCTAGACTTTTGTTTTTGAAAGACCAAAATGGAGTTATTTTCAAAAAGGGCTTAAAATTTTCTAAAGGTTTCCAAACAACCTATTTTCTTAAAATAACCCTCTCTTAAGGAGGTTTTCCAAAACCATTTTTCAAAAATCCTAAGTTTGATCTTCAAATTATATTTAGTTTTAGGTAACCTAACTCACCTTAATCAAGTTAGGTGACAACTCCTATTTTTTTAGAAAGCCCTTAATCAAGTCTATTTTCAGTTCAAATCTAGTCGCACTCGTCCTTTTAAGATGATGAGTTCTAATGACAGAGTTTCGTATTTTTTCCTGAGCCGAAAGGACTTGGTCAAAAACTGGGGCATGACATTAACCTAACTCTAGTTAATTAACCCTAGGCCAACCCAACCAAGGTTAATAAGCTTCAAAGCTCCAACTCAAAAGCCGTTTTTAAACCCTTTTTTCACTTGCATGACATATTTTCAAAAACATCTTACTCTCTTGAGATTTCAAAAATTAATTCAAGCATTCTCATACTCTATTTTAAAAAATGCTTCCAAGAAGTTCTCTTAAACTTGTCTCAATTAAAATAGCTAGACGCTTGATATTTTTCAAAAACTATTTTCAAAATATTTTCAAACACTCACAACCTTAAAGTGTCTCTACCCCACTATAGTTAGGGATTCCAAGGAAAGGTGATACATTAAAATATAACTTTCAAGATTATCTATATTAGGGTTCCAAAATCCTAAGTGTTTTCAAAGGCTCTTTTCAAAAATGAATTTTCAAACATCACACTCTTAAAGTAACCCTAACCCTTACATGGTTAGGATTGATCAAGTATAAGTAAGATATTCAAAAAGGGTTCTACAACCCTCAAATTTTAAAAACCAAAATGGAAGTTTCTAACCCCCTTTTTCAAACTTGTTTTCAGAACTCATAGCCCAAAAGGAGTTTAATTATTCAATAACTAACCTCTTAAAGGTAATGAAATAGTACACATACCTTTCATAAAGTATTCAAAAAACTACTTTCAAAAGTTTTTCGAAGACAAGTTCATAAGAGTATTTCCAATTCAAACTCTACATCCAAAGTTTTCAAAACAAGATTTCAACATATTTTAAAAATTTCCTTGAGTTATTTCAAAACCTTTCCAAAGCTCCCTTGAGTTGTTTCAAAGCACTTCCAAAACTCTCTTGAGTTATTGCAAAACCCTTTCAAAACTCCCTTAAGCTGTTTCAAAGTACTTTCAAAACTTCATTGAGTTGTTTCAAAAACATTTCAAACCTCTCTTGAGTTAATTCAAAAACCGTTTAAAATCTTTTTCAATCCCAATTTCAAAAACCCTTCAAATATCCTAAGTTCTATTTCAAAAAGATTTTTCTAAACTCTGAAGTTCTCTTTTTCTAAATACCACAAAGCGTCTTCAAAACTTTCCAAATGGCCTCAATGCGCCCCTTTTCTATCGGGCCCTTGTCCGAACTACGAATGACTTGATTCTCGCCAAATGAGATATGTAAGCAACCTAAAATAGTGCGATCATAAGCTTTATTTTAACCAAAGTTTCCACTTTCAAAATTTTCTATTAAATCAAGATTTCTATCTCAAATCCCTTCCAAACTTTCGTATTTTCAAACATTTTCTTCAAAAAATGCATCATTTATCCAAAAAGTGATGACCAAATCTATTTTTTAAAATTTTAAAGTGGATATTAAGTAGATATTAGTAACTGGTTATTCAAGTGAGTGAATTAAGGGTGATTAGACATGTAGGTACCGAAAAGGCGAGGTATGGTGATGATCTTAAGATATCTTCTCTTCTCGTAACCAACCCCTGTACCATAGATTTTTATTTTAAAGACCAAGATCGGAGTTACATTTTTAAAAAGGGCTTTCAAAAAATTATTAAGACCTCTTTTGAAAATTTAAAACCTTTTTGAAAAACCTTAGTTTATTTTTCGGATTACACTTAGTCTTAGGTAACCTAACACATCTTTAATTAAGTTAGGTGACGACTCCAAACTTTTTTCAAAAGTCCTTAATCAAATCAATTTCTAATTCAGGCTTAGTCACACTTGTCATTCTATGAGTATGAGTTCTAATGAGAGAGTATCGTATTTTTCTCGCTTGTGTGTTTTCTCAAGTGCAAAAAATCAGGACGCAACAGTGAGTGTTGGGGTGATGATGTAGATAGGTTAGGTATTATGAGGTTAAGCTGGTGCAAAAGGAGAAAAAAGAGACTAAAAAAGAAATGATATTACTTCTAGGTCTAATTAAAGGCGAACATCGAGCATTGTAAGCAAATAGAGAGGCCCTGTCAGTTTGAGCAGGGGCGAGATGGATAGCAGGCCAGCATTCTACGGCGCGAAAGGGCCGCTTGCTTAACTTAATTATATTATTAAATTTAATATATATATATATATAATATTCTATATCCATCTATAAAAAATAAGAAATATATATACATAAAATCATTTTTTTTTTATCAATTTGTCATTGTGCCTCTCATGTGTGTGATACATTGTCATTTTTTTATCAATTTCTCTAATGTTTATTTTCAATTGGATCATTTGTGCATATTTTTTTAAAGGAGTTAATTGAAAAAAAATTGAAAGTACAATGATTAAATTGAGAGATGAGGTACCAATGATATAATTAACTCTTAAAAATAATATGAATTTACCGTGTACCCTTCACATGCATGGCACATTGTTATTTTTCTTCAATTTATTGATGTTCGTTTTTAATTGAACTATTTATGCATATTTTGTTAAACTAAAGATTAATTAAAAGTACAGGTATCAAATCGAGATAGGTGATAAATTGGAGGGATCGATAGTGTAATTAACCCAAAAACAACACCCGCCAAATCTCATAGAACTCACAAGAACATCAAGAAAAAAAACAAAATAGGAGGTTATATATGGTTTGTGACTGTCCAAAAATCTACGATCATTCAATTTTCATCTTATAGAAATTATAGAAATGCATTGAAGAAGTCATGGAGTCAAGGTCCCACACATGCTCTTGGATTTGTAGGCTGTGTTGCTCAAAATTTCTTTGTAAAAAAATTTATAATGTAGGAAAATTAGGAAATTATCTCCACCTATGATCGTCTCCCATTATTCTGTGTACATACAACAAACCAAAATTTTCCATAACCACAAATTAATATTAGGTATAATTCTGCCACTCATTTTTTTTTTTTTTTTTTTTGTGATACAAGGCAAAGGGGAAGGGGATGGGGCCGATGGAATTTGAACATCTACCAAATAAGCATTAAGCCAGACTTATTACACATTCTGCCCCTCGTTGAACTTGCAATTAATAGTGACTTTTGGCTCATAGAAAACTAGAAGGAAAAAAAAAATTATCGCCACGCCCAGAGGCGCCATTGGTACTTAAGTGCCTGCCTTGGTCAAGGGTTTGGCTTGTAGCAGCTAGTATAGATTTCTTAAAAGAGTAGCATTTTTTTTTTTTTTTTTTGTGAAGATAGCTTTTCATTATAAAATTGTACATTTTCACATTCTGGTATTTTTTTATACAGCTTTTTCTAAATGAATAGGATTTTCTGCAAGCTAAGGCTGCATAACTAGAATATTTATACAAAATTTTTGTATCGAATGATGTGGCAAAACACCCATCAAGGTGACTCTTAATTACAAAAATAATATTGTCACATCTTTTTTATGGGATTTACTATACAATTTTCTGGGAAAAAAATAATTTTTTTTAAAAGACCGTCATAATATTTATATATACAAAATGATGTGATTGAATAGGAGCATTTCACTTTAAAGCAAAACATCCATCATGATAACTCTTAATTACAAAAATATTACAGAAACATCAATCTAGTGAATTTTCTATAAAAAAATTTCGAGAAGAATAACATTAGCCACAAAGATTAATGCTACGACTATACAATCAAAACATAGACACCAAATTTATATAATAAATGATGTGGTTGAATGAAAGACTTTTACTTTAACGTAAAATGTTGATCACTATAACTTTTAATTATAGTAATGTCATTAACATTTTCTGACCGGAAACGGAATAAATGTGGGCCCGTGGGTTATCTCTTAATTAACCATCCAATGCCATCCTTTTCTTACATTTAAAACTCCCAAAAACGAAAGAAAATAACCAAGGTTTACGCATTTTCCTTTCCTATCCCTTCTTCCAAAAAGAGATTTTGTAACCACTTTGAGGGCTGACCTCCAATACCTCTCCACCAACCTGAACCTTGATATTCTAGCATTGTCGTAGTCCGAATATTGAAGTGAAGACATGTCAAACTGAGACCATGTTTAGCTTATGGCCTTGCAGCGAATTGAACATCTTCTATACCAAATCATTGTCCCTGATTTTTTGCTATAGCACTGAAAAATTTCAGAAAAATAAAAACATGAACTGTGTTAATGTATATATGTCAGTGTATGCAATTATAGGGACTCTTTCCTAATTTCTAGTTTTCCTTTTCCAATGTTTCTTGTGCAACACTTCTCTAACTGTTATATATAGTGTAGTCTTCATTCTATGTAAATCAATTTAATTGAATATAATATTTAGAGATTTCTCTCTCTCTCTCTCTCTCTCTCTCTCTCTAACATGGTATCAGAGCTAGGTTCAGAAAGGCCTTCACCTCTTGAGATCACTAAGCTCACTCTCTTACCTCACATCTCCACGCTTCGTGTCAGGAAAGGTGTGAGTGAACTCCCACATCACCTGAATACGAAAGTATGTATCCCCTTATATGCCTTTGAGCAATCCTCACCTTGCAAAGTAAAGTTCTCGCCCCATGACCCTCGAAGCAATGATAAAGAGCTTAAGAAAAGCTGTGAATTAACGTAAGTCTCCTTGAGGCAAGACGATAAGCACTCACGTCTAATGGCAGGACCTATGAAATTCTCTAAAGCTGTGAAAGAGGTATTGTGTAGACTGGTGGCTAAGGACAAAGGATCATTAAAGTGGGGGCATTACCATGACTCGAGGTGTAGTCGAGCCACTCGAGGTGCAATCTAGCCCTTTGCCTTGACCTAATGCTACAGAGAGTTTCTTGAGCCGTATATGGTTCCCGCGGCCACAGGTCACTCACACATCCACTCGAAGTGCAGTCGAGCCCTTCGCCTTGACCTAATGCTGCAGAGAGTTTCTTGAGCCATATACAAATTTGAATTGAAAGTAAGAAAACGTGACTCGAGGTGTAGTCGAGCCACTTGAGGTGCAGTCGTGCCTTTTGCCTTGACCTAATGCTACAAAGAGTTTCTTGAGCTGTATATGGTTCCCGTGGCCACATGTCACCCACACATCCACTCGAGATACAGCCGTGCCCTTCGCCTTAACCTAATGCTACAGAGAGTTTCTTGAGCCGCATACAAATTTGAATTGAAAGTAAGAAAACTCTGCCCAAATCATTTTCTAAGCTCCCACTATCATTTTCTCTGTGTTTACATACTGCTCTGTTCTTCACCCCCCTAATGACCCTACCATCTCTGCTATTGCTAGTCTTGAGCCGCATATGGTTCCCGTGGCCACATGTCACTCACACGTGTATCATGCACTCCTATAAATAGCACTATGCAATCCCACAGATAGATAGATTTGAATTGAAAGTGAAAAAACTCTGCCCAAATCATTTTTCAAAGCTCCCACTGTCATTTTCTCTCTATTTACATACTACTCTGTTCTTCACCTCCTAGTGACCCTACCATCTCTGCTGCTACTAGTCTTCTGCCAATTTCTACCTCTCCAGTCTCCAATTCAAACCATCTACACAGTGCAACCCCAAGAAAGGTGTTCAATAAAGCTAGAAAATTCATTAACAATTATATAGGGAAAAGGAAGAATTTTTTTTTTTTTTCCTGGTTATCCTGGCAAGCAGTGCTTTGTTAATCCCTTCAAGTCAGTCCATGAATTGGCAACTGCTCACATAGGGAAGGAAGTAATTAACTGGAAAAGGAATCTGCAGCCTGAAACTATAGGACAAAGATAATGAACTAGCAAGCTAGCCTACCGTAGTTTAGGGGGAAAACATCATTAATGGATGATAGAGAGAGTCACTTCCATCGTTAAACTCAAAAGTTGGAAGGCTCTCCTCCACCGTCCCCCTAACAATGGGGGCATTCTCATGCATATGTTTCAATTCAAACAAAAACTTTAGGCCTTTGAAATGACGGAAAGTTGGGAAGTTTGTGTTAGTGAAAATGGCATTGTCCCCCCTCTCTCTCTCTCTCTCTCTCTCTCTGTTTCTTTCTTTCTTTCTTTCTGCCTTTACTTCTTGAGCCTTGAGGCATAGAATAGCAAAAAGTAGTTTAAGCTCTTTCACACTGTTGCTGATAGCTATGGTGATCTAGCCTCTCTCTCTCTCTCTCACTCTCCGTCTTCGAAGTATTGGATAAACCTGTCATGAGGCCTTTTACTGTGCTGGGAAGACAAGAGAGCGCGGGTCCATGCGCCCACCGTCCCAATATGAAGTGGCCAACAGCCAAACCCGATTGAATTTTAGAATTAAAATATGCATAATTATGGAGAATGATCAACAAACAAAGACAAATTGCCGTTTTGAGTCATGCACTCTACGACCAACCCTAAGCCAGGAAGCTTGTACATAAAATACTAACGCTGTGTTTGGATTAATAATTTGATGATAAAAAAATTAAAAAATTAAAAAAAAAATAAAAATAAAAATTTTCTTTTATTTTGTTCTCTTTTATTTCACTTTTTTTTTCTTTACCTTTTCATTCCTTGATATATACACGTTTCAAACACAACTTAGGGTTTTGCCGTCACTTGATCTGTCTTTGTTTATTCATGTAACTTAACGGTGATGCATTAAAATGGTTTGGTCCATGACCTGAAAAGGATAAAGAAGATTCCTTACACCGTTATGATATAGGCTTAAGGAGGTTCCCATGGCTAAGTGAGAACAAAGATTGGCTTTGGAAATATTGTATATGAATGCATATAGTTTCTATATTATATCTAGTTTCTAAGCCCATCTTTAAGTAAGCTGTATCGGAGCTAATCATGGAATACTAAGATTTTCAAGAATATTGCCCATGAGGCCATTCCTAGAGCTGGAATGTTGGAATGGATCATGGGGTATTATTTCTGCATATTGTCCTAAACGATCTGTCTGGAGCTGAAGAAGTCGCTCTACTGATCTGGTCTCTGTGAGTTCATATTTTAGCTCATCACTTGACAAAGGAAAAAGTCCTATGCCAAGGCAAAGATAATGATCTATGCTATAATAAAATTACAGCCCCAGATGAAGTGGAAGGAGAGACAGAGGCAAAATCATACCTCATGTTCTCAAGGCTTGTTAAGTTTTGACTGATCAGTGACAGTAGTATTACAGAAGGACTGAACCATCAAACTACATTATATTAACCCAAGATGCTAGTAAGTAAGTAATCCATGAGTTTGCTTTAAAACTTTTGATGTCAAAAGTCAATTTTTAATGTTTTTCTCACCACCATCATCCTAGTGCAGGGGAAGATGAACTCATCATTATTGCCAAACAAAGGGGAAAGGACTAAGGAGGCATTGTACTTACCTACACGACAACCGCATTCATTTAGAATAATACTAATCAAGCAATAATTTCTCATTTTTAGAGCCCAAACAAATATAATAAAGATGATGATTAGGTCTTCCATCATTTTTCATATTTTGTGTATACTTACAATGAATGAAGCCCTTTTAAGGCTTAATTTAGGAAAGTTTAACCAATTTGAGAATGACAATGTAGGCCACAAAGGAGACCTAAAAGGAATTTACTTTTAACTAAAGTGAGAATTGCCCCTTACCCATAGCCAAAAGAGCTTTGAAACCAACCTTTTCAAGTGGTGGCTATAAAAGAGTAAGCAAACCAAGCCAAGTTCCAGTGTTTTTGAGTGAGGCAGAGAAAGCAAAAGACTTGGAAAATGACAGGGCTTGGCTCTTCTTGTGGAGCATGCAAGTTCCTGAGGAGAAGGTGCACAAGTGAATGTGTGTTTGCTCCTTTTTTCTCCTACGACGAGGCTGCAGCCCACTTCGCGGCTGTACATAAAGTGTTTGGCGCAAGCAATGTTTCGAAGCTATTGTCACACCTCCCCACGAACAGTCGAAGCGAAGCCGCCGTCACAATCTCCTACGAAGCTCTGTCTCGGATGCAGGATCCTATATATGGCTGTGTTGCTCATATCTTTGCGCTCCAACAACAGGTTTTTCAATATATATATATATATATATATATTGACTTATTATCTTTTATGCACCCTTATGCCTTGCCTTGCAGGTAGCTAGCTTACAGGAGGAGATAGAGACTCTGGAGAATCAAATGGCGAACACTGCAGTCGATGTTTCTAATGAGTTACAAGTTTTTTCCCAGCATGATGAGATGAATGTGCAAACTTATCTAAGTCAACAAGCTCCACTATTTTCCCATGCAGGGAACACATCTCAAAATGATGATCTACATAGCCAGATAGAGCTTCCAACTAGGTTTGGATTGGAGGACCAAACCTCTGTTCCTCACTGTAATTCGAGCCTCTTAGAGAGAGTAGTTTTTGAAGGAATGGACCAAGGGATCTTCGCGAGCTATCCTTGGATGATAGAAAATGGAATCAACACCAACTAAGAAAGACTTTTGTAGTGTTCAAACGTGAGAAGAGCTGTCTCTAAGTGGAACTTACCCGAATCCATCTCCAGATAGGGGTCACCAATACTGGTTGTTTTGTTTTGTTTTTGGTGTATAGTTCTGGGTTTAACCCAGTTAAGGTCTGTGGTGTTATTGCAATTTGTCTTAGTTTTGTGGGATGGCCCCCATCTCTCTTCTGTGTTGTAGATGGCTTCCATCCTTGTTGTATAGCTTGGAATTTTGCACTCTTGTGTTTTTAGATTTTTTTGGTTTTAAATATATTAACCTTTCTTAGTGGGAAAAAAAAAAAAAAGGGATTTTTCCTTTAACTTAAGGCTATGTTTGGATCTTTAGATTTGTGAAGAGAAAGAAAAAAGATAAAGAAAATATATAACGTGAAAATATAGTGAAAAAAGCTAAAATTATGAAAAAATTCCTTGGTTAGGTTACGAAAATAAAAAGAAAATGAATATTTATATGATATTTAGCAAAAAAAAATAATCATTTTTTGTTTGTTTACCCCATAAAAAATGAAAATGTACAAATAATTTCTTTTCCTTATACAAAATCCAAACATACCATAAGGAAATTTTCAGTACGGAATGAAAACTATACTCTCTCACACTTAAGTTCACTTCAAAGGAAATTTTCTGCCATTATTTATTTATCATTATGTCCACAAATTAAGATACTAGCCTTCCATTGAATGATTGATACCAAAGATCGATAACTTTTCTATAGTTCACCACCTCAGTAGATAGATAGTTCATTGTAGAACAGATTAATCATTGATCTCATAACAATGACCTTTATGCAAACAAACTATCAAAAAGTAGCGACCAATATAGGCAAAAATTTCCCCATAAATTATCC
>CM065396.1:29613483-29648483 GCA_033060915.1 Euryodendron excelsum
TGATCGTCAAAAGGTATTAAAGCTGAGCTAGTGAAAAGGTGAATTGGGCCGTTTCATAGTTTGAAGAAACTGACAGAGCTACAAAATCTACTTTCAAATTCGATAACTAACGGCTCTATTTTGGTAGCTTAAAAACTAAGAAATATGAAAGTAAATAAATAGATCATCTACTGTTGTTTCAAACAGACCAGGTACAAGGGAATCCAATAAGTGTATTCACTGTGAACCGTAGTTACAGTGATCGAAGTAATGCAATCGAAGTGACTGATTTCCTTATATTCCATATAGTTTTCATCCATTGAGATTGCCCTAATCATAATTGAGCAAGCGATGATTGAAGACATCGTCTGCTAGCTCGTATGTATATGTATATATATATATATATATGTATGCGTATTTATACATACGCAGAGACAGATACAGAGATATAGACACGGACTTACAAGAGGAAACACAGAGAGAGAGAGATACATTTTGGGCGGAGACGATGGCAAGCGTCGACGGTCGCTACCGGAGAGAGGGGTCCGTCGTCCTCGTAGCAGAGAAGTAGCTTCCGACCACCGCGTGGGCGGACTGAGAGTGCAAAAACCCTACTTACATATTTCACTTTTATTCCTCTTTCCTTTTTATTTAATTTAATTTAATTATATTATTATAAACTTTTTTTCTTTTCAACAGAACTGGTAAACAACTAAATAATTCTTTAAAACATGTACCATTAAAAAAAAAAGCAAAATAACTGGAGTTGGAGTGATTTTTAAAAGTCATCAATTCTTAAAAAAAACGTAGGGTAAAAACATGTGAAAGTTCTATTTAAAAAAAAAAAAATTTGGGTCATTTCACAGCAATCTTAATGGATGATAAAAATAAAGAATAGAGAATAAAATTTTGATAATTTTTAAAAATGAGGTTTTTTTTTTTTTGAATTGATGTACATTCTCAAATAAATAAAGTTTTAAAAACTATACCAAACACAATGTATAGTTCTATTACACGAGTGATTTTGATTTAATAAATAAATTTTCTTCCGTGCAACAAAAGTTAAAATATTAAATTCTGTAGCGTCTGTTTAGATCTTGTCGAAGGGAAAGAAAAAGTAAGAGATAAATTATAAAAAAAAAATTATTTCTTTTTATTTAGTTTTGCAAAAACTGCAAGGGAAGTAAAAAACAAATAATTTTTTCTTATTTGAAATTAAAGAAAAACAGGAAATATAATTGAATAACTAAGAGCGGAAAAATAAAAGAGTTTAATTTTGATAAACTGTCAGTATAAAAAAATTTTACACAAGCATGCATTAAAATACGACACGTGTCTATGGATATTGTATGTTTATGTTGTATTTACGTTCCGAAGGATATATGTCACATTTTTAATGCGCTTGTATAAAAAAAAATTTACACTATCAGTACATCAAAATTAGACTCAAACAAAAAAAAGTAAGAATGAAAATAACTCCTTTTTTTTCTTTCAATTTTCTTTCTTTTCCTTCCGAACTAGAAACTAGAGAGAGAAAGGAAGAATGACTTTATATAATAAAACAGATTAATTCTACCCCCTCAAAATATTCTCTTGACGTTGAGTTAAATTTGAAGTCTTCTTTAATTCCCCTTCTTGAGGCAAGGCCTTCCAATTCTCTTCTCTTTTCTTCTTAACGTACTGTTGAACCTGCCTTTTTTTCTTTTTCTTTTTTAATCCCTAATAACTTCAAAATTACACTTAGGTCCGCACACCATGTATTTCAACATAGTTGATTGATTGAGCTGCATTAATAGCTTTACTGGTGATCGTGAAACCAACGCTAGGCTTGAATCCCACTTTCTAAAACAAAAGCATACATTCAACTGACATTTCAGAAACTAAAACTTAAATAAACCTTACTCGGCCTACTAAACTGTAAAATGTGTTTTTGAGAGAGAGAGAAAGAGAGGCGGTTGTACTCTTGCTCAAAAGCATTAACACCCGAAAACCAGACTAAGAGCCAACCATGCTACCAAAAATCCAAGCATCACCAAAAATGCAATCATTTCATGTGGCACTTGGACCTAGAGCTATGAGAGCATAGCTGAAAGGGAACTTCACTCAGAGCGATAACACCAAACGGCAATGCTCATTTATCCGTAGGGAAATGTTACCAGAAAATACCACCCACTCCATTGTTCTATGAAAAAGAAAAAAGAAATAAGAAATAAATAGGACAACCAATACACGAGACTCCTGCCAATGCATGGCTAGGTCTAAGGAGAGTCAAATATATCCCAGCTTACCTGTGTACAAAAAAACTGTTTTCATGTTTTTAACACATGAGAGGTAAGCTACTCAACACAAGGACATGTATGATTATATGTAGTAATCTCGCCAGTCCATTAATCTGCCAATAGCACAGCCATTTATCCGCTATCTGGAAGAAGTACTCGATTCAATATTATCCACTAATTCAACAGAAGTAAGCACCCATATCAAGAGCTATACCTTCTAACGCGAAACATAATTTCCAATAGATAATACCCAAAAGCATAGACATTCAACTTCTCTCACACATCCCTAAAGTATCCATAAGATTCAATAATGGCTTCAAACAACTATAACTGTGACGTAAAATGGTTCGGAAGACCTGTGTGTTAATTATGTAACCTTGTACTAGCAAGCTGGCACTACCCTCAACAGAAGTTTTTACAACATTCTTCTCATGATAATTTTTCTGTTCTTGGTAGTTTAGAGTCTTACATATATATTTCGCAGCTACTCATTTTACATCATTTCAATATTGGCATATATACTTCAGAAGCTCCTTTACAGGGAAGAAAAAAGCTTAAAAAGCATAAAATTTTAAGGACTCAAAACTTGACAGTGATCAATAAGCTTCTTTTGGCTTACCTGCATTCGGAATCATAAAATACTAAGCAAACATTGCTTGAACTAAAGGCCTAAAATACAATTTTCCCCTGTAGAAGCAGCTAAGGTTCAGCAGCATACAGTTAGCTCTTCCTCAGGAAGAGCAAAAATAGCTAGGCAACACCAAAACCAAATAACATGCATAACCATTTTTAGTACTCTAAATTCAAATCCCAGTGTTTGAATTACATACAAAATGCTTTCTGTTTTCCATGCTTCCCTGTGAAGAAAGGCAGTTTACAAAAGAAATATGACCCGTTAATTGCAAGGAAACTACGTATGGGAAATCAGAATGCAAGTCTACAATTTTTGCTATGCTAAGCTTGTTGATTGCATGCAGCTGCAGAATTTATTTTTGTAAACCGGAATTCTGAGCTGAAATTTGACCACAAATTTGAGTAAAAAACCAGATTAATTCACGCCAACTTCAACCTTCCTGCTAGCAGGAAATTTCATGATAATTCGTTTCAGCCAATGGATCTAAAACCATTCACTGATTTATCAATGCATCATTTTTCAAAGGATGTGTATAATTATTGGATCTGCTCATAGGACAGAAGAAAGGAAAAAAATACTCTGACAATGACAAAAGATCTCTAGGAACAAGCAAGAGCAGAGGGTTGATTTTAAACCAAACTGATGGGACCTGCAGGTAATACAGAAGATCAAGAATAAAAACCAAGGTATAATGTGCGAAACTGTAAATTAAATTGCTTATTTTCTTGACTTATTGTGAGACTATAAAACTTAAGAATGCTAAACAGAAGCCATTCTAGAAAATAAAGTGATGCAGATGGCATAGTCTTAGACTACATCGAGCACTTGTACCTATCCAAAAGAAAATTAAGCAACTAACTTTAGGCCACCTGTTATGGCAACTTTTCTAAAATCATATTTTGGTAATAAATTATATTAGTACAATTTCCAAATTATCTATTTCCTTAGGTATGTAGTTTCCTAGTTCTATAATTTCCTAATTAGTTATTTCCTTAGATGTTTAGTTTCTTATTTGTCATTACTTGTTCACCACTCCTCTTTAGCTTATATATAGAGGTTCCCTTACAATGTAATAGATAGCTAATGAGTATTGAATAAAAAGTTATTCTAGAGAATTTATTTCTCTCTTGCATTCTTGTGTTTTATTTGGATTGACAATTCACTTATTCACACTTATCCCTGTGTCTCAAGTGGTATCAGAGTTGATCATAGCACGTGGTGGAGTTGCAACCAGAGGTTGTGGAGGTGGTGCTCAGGCTACTAACATTGAGAATGTATATGACCATGATGATGTTGTATGAGATGTGCATATGAAGGATCAATTCCAACAAATGGAGCAAAGACTTTCTAAACAGATTGCTACACAGCTTGCTGCTTTGAATGTTGGACATCAACCTCGCTATCATCCACGGAACAATCCTTTGAAGGAAGAGGAAGTTTCAAAGGATGAACCTGCCAACCCTTTTGCTAATTATCAGCCAATGAGGGGTAGGGATAGGGTATTCATGGGTCATGACCGTAATTCTCATCATTGGAAATTTGGCTTGAAGATTGACATATCAAAGTTCCATGGAGGTTTATCAACAGAGGATTTCTTAGATTGGTGAAACACTATTGAAGAAATTCTAAACTCCAAAGAGGTTGCTAACAAAAAAATGGTGCCTTTAATTGCTACCAGATTTCGTGGCAAAACAGCTGCATGGTGGCAGCAAACCAAACTCACGAGGTCCCCACAAGGTAAAAAGAAGATTGGTTCGTGGGAGAAGTTAAAGAAGCACATGAGGACTTCTTTTCTGCCCTATAACTACTCACGCTTAATGTATAAAAGGTTGCAGAATCTGCAGCAAGGGCCGCGTATTGTGGACGAATACATCATTAAATTCTATCAATTGGTGGCCTAAAACGATTTGACTGAGACTAAAGAGCAATTAGTCTGACGATATATTAGAGATATGCGTCAACACTTTCAAGATATTCTAAGCATGTTTGATTTGAATTATGTTTCTGATGTGCATCAACTGAGCCCTACAACTGGAGAAGCAATCCAATCGCAAAAGTGCAACTAGCAATTGGAGTACTATTAATCGCACATGAACGAGTCAACCAAGTGCGCTACCCAATATAATGGTGAACACACAGGCAGTGCCAAAAACTACGGGTACACAATTCAAACCAGTAGCTTTGACGTTGAGTTTCAAGTGCTTCAAGTGTGGGGAACCTGACCATCATGATACAAAATGCAGGAAAGGAGATCGTCCTAGAAAGAACCTATTCATAGAGAATGAGAAAATTGTAGAGGATTAGAATAATAATTCTGAACATAGCCCAGACTATAATGAGCCTGACGGGGCAAAGTCAGAAGGGTTCGTTGTTGGAGATCATAGCCCTTTACTAGTTGCTCAGAGACCTTATTTTGCACCCCGGGAGACTGAAGGTGATGGATGGTTGCGTAAAAATATTTTTTAGTCCACCTACACTATTGGAGGCAAAGTTTGTCGCTTTGTCATTGATTCTGGCAGGTGCAATAACGTGATTTTTGTAAAAACTGTTCAGAAATTGGGATTGAAAATAGAACAACACCCTCATCCTTACAAGTTGGCGTGGCTCAAGGAAGGTAATGAGGTCAAAGTTTTTAGGCGCTGCCTAATTTCCTTTTCTATGGGTCCTAAGTATAAGGGTCAGGTTTGGTGTGACGTTCTAGGCATGGATGCCTGTCATCTATTATTATGTAGGCTATGGCAATATGACAAAAGGATGAGGCATGATGATCAAAGCAATACCTATAGTCTGTTGTTGAACACGACAAAAATTGTGTTGCTGCCGTCTAAGGAAAATATACCCAAACCACAAGCTGGGGAGGGTACTAACTTGTTGACAAGAACACAATTTGAGGAAGAGTTGTCTGCAACCCAAATTGTCTATGTTTTGATTGGAAAGGAAGAGCAAAAAGATGTGCCAAAGAAGAATATTCCTGAAGTTATTAAGTCCTTACTGGATGAGTTTGGAGATGTTTTTCCTGATGAATTGCTCAACGATTTACCACCACTGCGAGATATGCAACATCCAATTGATCTGGTTTCGAGCTCTAACCTGCCAAACTGGACTCATTACAGAATGAGTCCAAAGGAGCACGAAGAGCTCAGGTGGCAAGTAAAGGAGTTATTGTCTAAAGGATTTGTTAAAGAAAGTCCCAACCCTTGTGCAGTCCCTGCATTGCCTACCCTTAACAAGGATGGAACATGGAGGATGTGCATTGATAATCGTGCTAACAATAAAATCACAGTCAAGTACCATTTTCCTATCCCTAGGCTGAATGATCTTTTGAATCAATTGCCAGGCGCAAAGATTTTTAGCAAACTAGATCTTAAGAGTGGTTATCATCATATTCAAATTAGGCTTGGAGACGAATGGAAGACATACTTCAAAACCTGAAAGGGCTTGTACGAGTAGTTGGTTATGCTTTTTGGGCTATCCAATACACCTAATACCTTCATGCTGGTGATGAACTAGGTACTCCGGCCTTTCATTGGTAAATTTGAGGTAGTTTATTTTGATAATATCCTCATATACAGTCCTAGTCCAGAGGTGCACCTTCAGCACCTTTGTGGACAGAAGCGGCAATAGAGGCATTCCAAATAATTAAGCAAAAATTGACTTCTGCCCTTGTTCTATTTCTGCCAAATTTTACACAGCCATTAGACTTACATTGTGATGCTTCCAAAGTTAGGATTGGTGCGGTCTTAAGCCAACATTCCAAACCCATTATGTACTTCAATGAGAAGCTAAATGGAGCCAAACAGAGATATAGTACCTATGATGCGGAGTTCTACGCCATTGTTCAATCATTAAAGCATTGGTATCGCTATTTGATTCACGACGACTTTGTCTTGTACTCAGACCATGAGGCTCTAAAGCATCTCAATAGTCAAGCTTTCTAATAGACATGCCAAGTGGGCTACATATATTCAATAATTTTTTTTGGTTTTAAAACACAAGCCGGGGGTCTTGAATCATGCGGCAAATGCTTTGCGTCATCGAGCTTCTTTTCTTACGCTTATGCGTAACAAAGTACTTGGTTTTGATGCTTTTCGTGATTTATTATCTGCTAATCCATATTTTTCTTGAGTACTTGAAAGTGTGGCAACAGGCGAGCACACAAAGTTTCATGTTCAGGAGGGTTTCCTATTCAAAGGGAATCAACTCTGTGTAACTTTGTGTTGCTAATTCTAGTTTGAGGTTGAAAATTACTAAAAAAACTATATGATGAAGAGCATGTTGGAAGAGATAAGACATTCGAACTTATGGTAGTCTCCTATTTCTGGCCGTCTATGCATGGGGAAATATACAATTTTGTTGAAAGTTGCTGCATATGCCAAGTGTCAAAGGGGACAGCAACTAATGTGGGCCTTTATATGCCTTTACCTGTGCCTAATCAACCTTGGACTGATGTGAACATGGATTTCGTGTGGGGTTGCCCCATACTCAGCGAGGTCATGATTTAATTTGTGTGGTTGTCGATCACTTCTCAAAGATGGCTCATTTTATTCCTTGTAAGAAGACTATAAATGCGGTGAAGGTGGCACAGTTGTATTTCAGAGAAGTCTAGAGATATTGCATGGACTACCTACATCTATTGTGTCAGACAAAGATACCAGATTTT
Source organism: Euryodendron excelsum (assembly GCA_033060915.1). NCBI lineage: Eukaryota > Viridiplantae > Streptophyta > Magnoliopsida > Ericales > Pentaphylacaceae > Euryodendron > Euryodendron excelsum. The sequence continues at coordinate 29,621,036 of CM065396.1, forward strand.
TAAGTCATTTTTTGTGTTGCTTATGGAAATTGGCTAACACCAAGCTGGACTTCGGTACTGCTTATCATCCACAAACTGACGGGTAAATTGAATTAGTGAATCGTTCTCTGGGAAATTTATTATGCAGCTTGATTGATGATCATGTAAAGAGTTGGGATCAGAAATTGAGTCATGCCGAGTTTGCATCTAATCATTCTGTAAATCGTAGCACTAGATTTTCCCCTTTCAAAGTTGTTTATGGTTTTGTCCCGTGATCACCGCTTGACTTAACTATTTCAGATTTGAAAAGAATTTATGGCAAGACTGAAGATTTTATTGAGCAGTTGCAACAAATCCATAAGTCTACCAGCCAATACTCGTTGGAATCTAATGCCAAGTACAAGTTACAAATAGACAAGAAGAGGGGGTTTATGGAATTTGAAGTTGGTGACTAAGTTTGGGTTATTCTTACCAAAGATTGTTTTTCTGTTGGAGAGTATAGCAAGCTTCCTACTAGGAAGATTGGGCTGTTGGCAATCATTGAGAAAATTAATCCTAATACTTACCGTTTGAAGCTTCTAAGCCATGTCCGGACTTCTGACATTTCCAATGTTAAACATCTCATTCGTATGGCTGAAAATAGTTCTAACGAAGATTCAAATTCTGAGGACGAATTCTTTCCAAGTTGGGGAGAATGACGCAGACAGCATAGCCTTAAACTACATGGAACACTTGGACTTATCTAAGGGCAAATTAAGGTCACCTGTTTTGGCACCTTTTATAAAATCATGTTTTGATAATAAACTATATTAGTATAGTTTCCTGATTTTATAGTTTTCTAATTATCTATTTCCTTAGGTGTGTATTTTCCTAGTTCTATAATTTCCTAGTTAGCTATTTTCTTAGATGTTTAATTTTCTATTTGTCAGTACTTATTCACCACTCCTCTTTGACCTATATGTAGAGGTATTAAATAAAGAGTTATTTCAAATAATTTGTTTCTCTCTTGTATTTTTGTGTTTTGTTTGGATTAACAATTCACTTGTTCACGTTTATCCCTACGTCATAAAAGAATAATAAATATAGTACAAGCTTAATTATTGACAAATAATTATGATACTCAATGTTTAAGAAGAAACACAGAAAATGTTTGCAACTCATTAATTTGTTGTAGTTATGAACAAAATATGTCAACTTGGAATGAATAGAGAACATATCCATCTAATTTATTTGAAACTTTACTGCTTTGCCGTAGAAACATCACCCATTGTACCTCCATATACCACACATTGTTCATTTCACACCACTTGAAATGAACAAAGGAAATTCACACCCAATTTGCATAACAAGGATTTTATGCATCCTTCATTTCATATAGTTGTTCATATATAGTCTACATCTAATGTTGATGTAATTTACTTTTTTCATCTTTATCTATTCAGCATCCCATTTTTGTATCTTCTATGTATCACTTTACTTTCAAATGTATACTGTATTTTCACATTTCAGTTGAAAATCATGCAAAAGCATATGTTAATAACTCAAAAGATTATTTTCAAATTTTACTATTTACATCCATTACCTATTTCATACATTTTGCAATATTGATATATGGATTCAATATTGGTATATTTATAGTTATAATACATCCTTTTATTGATATTTTATTTTTATTTTTATTTTTATATTAACTGAGTGTTTGGACTAAATTGCGTGTACCTCGACTAATTTCGAGACCTATGCAGTCTCTCTGTCTCACACAAATCAGGTAAATATCGAGTCAAAGACCTTGGGAATCACTCTAAAGAGTTGATAGCACATAAGAGGTTTCAAATCTAAAACTTTGAATAGAGCAGACCTCTTAAGTCCAAAACCTTGACCATCAAACCAACCTCTATTGACGTTTTTTTATTCTTTAATTGAAACCACTATGTTTGTGTCAAATTCTACCCCATAGAAGATAAATCATTAAGTTGTGTAGAAGCTATGTTCTTAAATGCCACCCATTAATATGGTTGAGCAAATGGTTGATCCAATTCTTTACTATAAATGCCATTAATGTTGGAGAACGGTTATCTACGAAGACTTGCAACTGTCAATTTACTGGAATTGGATATGAATGGCCCCTCATGTCCAACCCTAACCCTAGTAATAGGTATCAACTTGCAATTCAAGTTGCAGCATTAATTATGTTATGAGAAACAAAGCACAAGGTTGAAGAGCTTACCATTGAAGAGCTTTTCTCAATCTCATGAATAAATGGCTTCAACTCCATTTCTTGACTACTTTCTCGTCAATTGCCTATACCATTGCAAATGAAAACTTCTACAACAAAGCAGTTCAGAGAAGAGAACGAAAGAAACCAACAAGTTTAGAAAAGATAAACAAGAAAACCAAGATAACTAGAAAGTGTGATGCACAAAGAGTACAAATAAGTCGAAAAGGTTCTACCTTGGTTTCTATTTTACATGAACTGAGATTCTGAGATATTGAACTAACATCTCTCTCTCTCTCTCTCTCTCTCTCTCTCTCTCTCCTAGTCTTAAAAAGAGGGAGGGGGACGAGGAGGAGAAGCCCAAATCATGTCATGATGGGGCATCTGGCCATTGGGTAGGAGATTAGGAGGTGGATTATATAGAGGCATGGAAGATGATGGGTCAGCCAAACCACGAGATTGAGAAGCTGAACTACCAATAATTCCGGTATTCACCCCTGATGTTTGCTGCAATTGCATTCCCTCCCCCGGCGCCTCATCCTGAAGCGGCAGCCGCTCGTAAGTCGCATTCGAAAATGTTGCCGCAATCACCATTACCGGCCCGGACGCCACCAATGCACCCACCACAGTTCCACCCACCACCTGCCCCTGGCCGCCGGATAAATACACCGTCAGTCCGGTGGCTCCTGGCGGCGACGGCGAGGGCAAAAATGCACCCGATAAAGATAGTATCTCGAATATTCCTTGGAGTGTAATCACGCCGCCAGGTGCAGCCGGGTGCCGGAGAGTCACATTGTTGACAATGCCGCTGCCGCTGAGCACCGAGACGCCGCGGTGGCGCCGCTGCGCAAAGGTGGCAATGCTCTCTGAGATGTCGCTGCCGCCGCTGATTTCCAACACGTGGCTTCGGAGAGCGTTCGGACTTTCCTTGGTGATGACAATTGGAGGCTTCGGTTTGTTCTTTGAGCCGGCCGGTCGGCCTCTGGGCCGGCGTCCGGATCTAGCCGATACGGAGATTTCAAGTGCTCCGGTGTTTGGGTCGTTGGCTTGTTCTCGATCATTCTCTGGGCTCGCTTCGTCTTCGGCGTTTTGGCTGGTGGTGTTAGGGCTGAGTTTGGTGTTGCTTCCACTGCTGTTTGTTCGAGTGGTGGTGATGGTAGTGTTGTCGAGGAACTCTTGCTCTCTTCTGGGTCCAAGCCGATTCAATCCTCCATTATCGTCGTCTATAGAACTTCTCAGGTGAAGGGATGGTGCCGCCGACGACATTGGGTTCATCGCCACATTCCCCGCCCACCACCGATTCGCCATTCTTCAACAAAACCCTCACTGGAAATCTCCAAGAAACCAATAAAAACCCTCCTTTCTAACCTCCTTCGCTACCCTTCTTGTTTCTCTCTCTAAATCTATATATATATATATATATATTGGCAAACCCAACTGGGAATCTTGGATTCACTAACCCACTTATCTTATTTATGGCCTAGCGATCTAGCTTCTTTTCTCTTTGTTCTTTACTTAGTTTGGGAGATTGAGATCCAATGAAGAAGCCCCCAAATCCAAGGAAACCTCATCTCCTTTCCTAGTTAGCACAAAAAATCATTCCTATCCAGCTATCCACGCGACACGAATCAAACATAATCCATGTGGGCTTTCTTTGTTTCGCATGAAACCCTAACCAATATCCTCAGAAATCAGAATTGGCAAACTCAGATTCCAAACAAACAACGAAACCCAGTTCTGGAAATCCAAAAACATACAGAGATCTAGCTCCAAACCATCTTGGAATCGCGTCTACCAAACGCAAATCAGCTCACTCTTCACGCCCCCCATACAAAATAATCCACGTATATATTCATACATATATATATGTAAGTACATAGGTTTTGGTTTTGTAGCAGGAAGATTTGGAAAGAAGAAGAAAGCTTTTGTACCTCCACAGATTCAGTTTGTTACGGGCTAGGGTTCCGTTCTGGCCCTCCTGGGGTTTCTTCTCACTCTCACAAATGACTAGACCTTTCCTTGGGTGTACGATAGCTGATCACTACCCAGGCGTACGATAAGGATCCCCACTTTGTATCTAGACACTGGCAGTTTTGAAGTGCTTGGTTTTGTTGTCCCCCGGCTCTGGTTTTGAGCTGTGAAGTCCAATGTCTGAGTTCCAATCCTCTATACTGTTACTCACCGAAACAAATTATAACAACCAATTATTGTCCATAGGAAATAGAAAAAAGTTAAATAAATGAAAAGGAGACCCTCGTACTATTACGTATTGAGCTATGGTTGGTGGGTCTCAAAGTTATGATGTGTGAGAGGTACTAGTGAACAGAGTCAAAGGTCTTAGGTGGCCCTTAGCATTCCCTAAGGCCGAAGTTTGGACTTTCTCTCTCTAGAAGTTCCTATAGAGAGAGAGAGAGAGAGAGAGAGAGAGAGGTGTGGGGTATCGGACGCATGGGTTGTTGGAGGAGGTGGATAGTGGGAACACGTCATTTGTCAGCAAGTCCCGACAAGGTATCGAATACCAAGGTCTGGAACATCATCCATTCACTGAGAAACCATAAAAGAAAGGGAAAAGCTTTTCTCTCTCTCTCTCTCTCTCTCTAAACTTGAGTCCACTGCGGCTCTGCCGTCCATTTGTTATTTGTTTTTCTTGAATTTAGGCCCGTGGTAGGTTTTTTTTCAAGCTTTTTTTTAGTTGATTTTTTTGACTTAAAAAAAAAAGTTAAATTTTTTATTTTTATTTTTATTTTTTATTTATCTTAACTTATAAAAATAAAAAATTAAAAAATTTTTGATTTTTTTTGCTTTAAGTTAAAAATACAAAATAAAAAAAGTTAAAAAAAAGTACCAAACAAACCCTTATTTTAGCGGTGGTAATGTCCATAATTACAGAGAAACTCATTTTGAGAGAAAAAATTATTTTTTAAAAAATATATTTCTGATACAGTATGAAACTCATTTAGAAATTTTGAAGAAACCTTTAAAGAAATCTGTGAAAAACGTTTTGAAAATTTTTAAAAAAAGTTTAAAAAATTCTTAAAATACGTAATAAAAATTCTTAAAAACTTAAAAAAAATGCTTTAAAAACTTAAAATATTAATTTTTATATATTTTTTAAGTTTTTTAAATGTTTATATTAAGTCTCCTTTTGAATTTCGTAAAAGTTTCTTAATAAGATTCTTATTTAATTTTTTAATAGTTTCTTGCTTCTTTTTTTTAATATTTTTTTATCACATTTTTTGCTTTTATTTTTTCTAATATTTTTTCCTCTTACTTTTTATTTTAGTAATTATGGTAATGCCTCGAGATGATTCGTCACTTACACTGAATATATCGTACAAGTAAAGTATTTCAAATCATTTGTTTTATCTTTCTGTGTTGAGGAATCAAAGCTTTCTTGGGCGGATTTAGCATCAGCGCGGCTCATGTTCTGAATAATTCTTCCGGCACGACATCCCTTTATTACTCTTTTCACAATATAGTAAATTATTATAAATCGACAACCTAACCAATTTAGTCTTTCGGATTGGTTTAGTTCGGGGATATTAAAAGTTTAATTTGGGTCGATTCTAGGTTAAAAAAAAAAAAAGTAAACCTGATTAATTTAATTTGTCTAAGGTTTATATCTTTTGGGCCTTGCCTAATAAAAAATCGACTTGATCTAATCTGATAACTGAACCAACACTCAATTTTATGTTATTATATAAGTTTATATATTGCATATATATTTTGAAATTATTGTTGTGTACTTGATTATTATTAATTTATATTTATATGTTATTTTTTAATTTTTTAAAACATTGAAGATGTAAGAATAATCTCTTTTTTAATTTTTAAATGAATGAAATGAACTATGTTTCAAAAACAATGAAAGTAAATCCGAATGCAGTTTGGAATGACTCGGTTCGATTCTAAAAAAAAATTGGTTTGATTTTGGATCCAAAAATATATAATCAATTAAGCTCTGGTTAGTTCTGAGTTTAGAACAAACTTGACTTAACTTGAACTATGCATACCTCTAGATCATTGCTATTCTTTTAGAACATCACTTGCCCTCTGTAGGGGTGTTCAACACCCATTTAATAGGAAACTCACTATATTGTGAGAATAATAAGAGTGACATGACACTTTGAGAATATAGAACAATTTTTTATCTTTTTATGAACTTTTTAAAAATGCCTTTTTTTTTGTTGGTAATTCAAGTTTCTTTTCTCAAATAAAATACCACTTCAGGTGAAAACACTATAAAGTATAAAAAAAAAAATTTAATTAAAAAGATATCCCTTAAGTTGTATCAAAGGAGGCAACAGCCTTAAAACAAATATCCCATGCATGCATCTGTTTTCTTCATCCTGGAGGGTTAGCCTAGTGAAAATGGAAATAAACTGTAAACTCAAACATGTTGAATTTGAAACTTGACAACTTTTTTAAACTAGGTCACGAAAAAAATATATATCTCGTGACTCTTCTAATTCTAACATGAATAGGCATGTCTTTAATTAGATCAAAAAAATGATCGAGTGGAGGTGTAAGTTGCCCCGGAACGCAGAACAAAATCAAAAACAAAAACAAAATCGTTTTCTAAAGCTTTTATAGCCGCATCAAATTACTCGGAGGTTCCATTTCCACATTTCCCAGGCCCAAGTGCAGGGCCATACTATGTGGGCTTGTAAAAGTATTTTTCTAAGTCTTAAAGGCCTATATCAGACCCCGGCTTGATAAAATGGACTAAGTTTACACCCAAGCCCAGTCTTGAGGACAGAATAATAAGAAGAAACTTATTTCCATGAACTGATTTTCTATTCAATGTCACCACCAAAACGAAAAAAGAAAAGGAAAAAAAAAAACTACTAAATCCACAGCTATTTTGACCGTATTCAAGCCTCCACTCTCATATGCCGGGCATTACAGTGTGACAAAGGAGCTGTAAATACAACATTTTGGTTATGGATTTAGTACTTTTCAAATATAAAAAAAAAAAAAAAGAAACAAACAAACAAAATAACAACTCAAAATTTGCCCAAGTTAACATGAGTCGGCCTGTATATCTAATAATGCCAAGGCAAGCATGGTCTATGATTGAGTAGGCCCATATAGAGGCAGACTCTAATTAACCCCCCAAGACATTTACACATGTATATATGTATATATACATAATATACTGTTATAATAAGGAAAGACCACAGTTTGTAATACCTGATTTTTGAAGTCTATTACATTTATAATTTCTGAAAAGAATCCATACTGACTTTGACATTTGCTTTCCTTTATTAATAGAAATAATAAATGCATAAAATTACACACCCTATCTCTAAGTTAACTTATAAAACTTCACGTCTCTAACAAAAACATATATATTGCACCCACGACAATTTCTAGCATATATCAAAGGCAAAAAATGATATTTTTTTAAGAAAAAATCTTATTAGAATTATGTGAGAATGATATGTTTGTAATTAAAAGTTATCTTGATAACTGTTTTATTGGTCAAGTAAAATGCTCCCAATTCAATTACATTATTTTATACATAAATTATGTATGAACTTTATGGTTATATAAAGTAAGTAAAATGGTCCCAATTCAATTACATTATTTTATACATAAATTATGTATAAACTTTATGGTTATATAAAGTATTACTCGTAAAAGACGAGTAAATATTTAATATAACAGTGATGTTACATTATTTTGCTATCGTGGTATTACCAACCAATCACATCATGCACCATGACACATGTTGAAATCCTAATCATGAACCATGGCACATCATCAATCTATGGGATAATGGAAGAAAATCTTTTTGATTGAATTTTAACATATACATTTGACATGATTTAATTAACTTATGATACCACGTCAGCAAAATAATGTGGCGTCACTGTTATATTAAATATTTTCTCATAAAAAACAGCATGGTTAAATTATTTCAACATCTCCGAAAAAAGAGAATTTTTTTTTTCCTGCGTTATTTTGTTAAATAATCAAACTCTCCGTACTCTACTATGAATATTTGTCTGTGGCTCTTTTAGTGGCCACGAATTTTTTTGCTTTTTTTTTTAATTCAGCGAGCGATCAGGGTGTTCAAACCATAGACAAAGGCACACACGTCAATTAAACACTTTTCGGTCCGGTCGAAAGCCCCCGGCTTTAGGTGATTGCTTTTGGAGGGTCAAAAAGGCAGGGGTTATGGAATCTGGGTGGTTGTCCTCAAACTGTTAAACATAATCTTTTTTCCTTTAAACGAGTTAAAATTCTACGGTCTGTTTGGAAGTGCTGTCAGTTTTTATTTTTTGTTATTTGTTTTTATTTTTTATTTTTTATGGTCTAACGATGGAATTTATAAGTTATCGTCCTGCTAAAAGTACTATATCAATGTTATAGAATCAGAAAATACATCTATTTTTATATTTTTTTAATATTTTTATTTTTGAGAAAACAAAAAACAAAAACAAAAAACAAAACTAAACGCATGCGAACGGCTTTGTTTTTCTAAATTAGGTTTTTTCATAGTTGACTCAGAAGCCATTGAAAGGACACTAACAACGAGTCAATGCATGGCATCATTTTCGTATGCAAATTTTCTGCTCGAGAGTCGCTCAGAGTTGCTAATGGTGTGTTTAATACTTGAGAAGAGAGAGAAAAATAAAAAATTATTTCTTTTTATTGTTTGATTTGTACGTAGTGTGAGAAATTAGTTTATTTCTTTTTTTTTCTAAAAATTAAGCAAAAAAGGAAACCCAATTTTTTGCAATTTTTTTTTTATTTTTTTCTCTTCCTTTTCATTTTTCTTCCATGAGTATCAAGCACACTCAAAGCATTTCGCTGTATTTCAGCACACATGGCTCTTGTTTTCCAAGACCTCGAGGCAAAAATGTGTTCATATACTCGATCGATCGACGATCGAGAGAGAGAGAGAGAGAGAGAGAGAGAGAGAGAGAGGAGTTGATTTTCTTCCAAATGAACGATATGGCACGTCCAGATTTGACATTTCGGAAACCCCCACTCGTTTATGTTGCTTTCCATTCTTGGTCACGACACCCAGTAGCGAATATATCTATGTATAAATAGCGCTAGCCAAGTCCAACTTACTTCAGATAATGATACATCAGTTTTTGCATGTACTGAAGGAGCTTAGGGTATTGATTTCCCAAATTTAATTGATAAATGCATCTTCTAACTTTCTGTTTGTATAGCATTAGAAACAGAATTTTTTTTTTTTTTTTGAGTTTGATTATTTCCTTCCAATAGTTTATTTGTTTTTCTTTTGTGCGACTTTTCATTCTAAATAAAATGTTTGATTGGTTTTGATTTAGCATTAGTTTCTTTTTTAGTTTATGTTCCTTTTACCAATTTCTAATCTATAATTTTTGTTTCATTTTATATGATTTGAGGTTGTTAATTAGTAGTTTATAAAGGTAACATTTTAATTCATATATATATACACATGCATGTTAATAGTGATGAAATATTGTTTTGTAAAAATTATTGATTTTATCCCATGCATTGCACGGGTCATCTACTAGTGTATATATATATATATAAAGTAAGGCTATACAAATAGAAAAATTTATACATAATTTATTACCAGAATAATCTAGTTGGATAAGAGTCTTTCACTTTTAAACAAAACACATATTATAATAATTTTTAATTACAATAATGTTACTGTCACATTAAATGATCCAAAGTTCCAAGTTTCCCAAGAACCTAGTATCTAGATTCAAATCAATACACTCAATTTAACCAGAATAAGAACTTTAATAATCTTATCTACTATATATAATATAGTAGAGAGTGAGAGTACACCAGGTTTCATGATTTTAATTTCAAGAGATTTTGTTGCTTTTCTCCCATAAGATGAAATATTAATTTTGTTTTCATTCTAATGCAATTGAAATAACGAAAAATAATTACTTGAAGTATGAACAAAAGCCAAAGAACAATTAACAACCCACTAACAATCTTATCCACATATTACAGTATGAAATGGTTTTGCAATAGACAAATATTATGGTTTTGTCATTTGATTTGTAGCATATTAAGCATTTTGTAATCTGACAGTAACAACCTTCTGGGTGGATTTTTTTAATCTATTTGTGACATAATAGTGAAGTCATGTATGATGAGTAAATAAAAACTCTGAGAACTTGTCAAAGGAAAAAAAATAAAAAGAAAAAAAAGGTCGATAATTTCTTCGAATTGAGACTACAAAGCGGAAGGTGCAAGCAAACCTTGACTTCAAAGAGTTTTTTTTTTTTTTTTTTTTCTCTCTCTCTCTCTCTCTCTCTCTCGCAAATGATCTATCACTAGGGGTTGTAATAACAAATTAACACTGAGAGCTGTTGTAAGTTTCTAGTTTTCTGGAAGAGAAGTTTACCTACTTCACCAAGTATCATGTTTCAGCTGATATCATGTAGGACTTTCTTCAGTCTCCGCAGGAATATGTAAATAATTTCTTTCAGACTTCATTATTATTTAATAATAATAATTCTCTCTCACAAGTATATATATATATATATATTATCATTTCTTTGTTGTCTTGTGATCAAGATTAAAAAATTTGAACATACATCAATTTCCCCTTTTTTCCACAAGTTGTGGATTAGGACATAATAGGTAGAATCTGTCAATATACATAAGACAATCTTGGCAGTATATTTATATGCTTTCTTAATACAACAAGAAGGCTTAGGCTATCAGTAGTCAATGATTTTGATTACTGTTTAGGCTTTTGGAATGTAGGGTTTCTAGCCATTGATAGAAAGGAATCATTTCTTGCAAGTTGTCTCCAGGTACTTATATATAGCTAGTTTTAATTATTTTCTAGTAGACCCATAATGCCAAGGCTTAAGGCAGTTCAGGCTTGACTTCTAAATTGACATGATCTTGAAGGAAAGACCACAGGTTCTTAACACGTTTGCTAACACTTGCAAAAAGATAAGTTTTGGAGTGATTAAATCAAGTTTTGTACAAAGACAAAAGGTGATCAAACTGAAATAGGGTCAATGCTAAAAATGTTTCAATCAATCGTTTGTGTACAAATAGACACAATGATGGCAACATTTTCTGTGAGAAATCCTTCATCAATTGAGTGTTTCACAGATTTAACAAATTAAGGTTATGATTGGATCCCGAATTTGTTGAGGAAAAAGAATATGAAATTACATCTTTGTTTGGTTGTAAGAGAAAATAGAGGGTAAAAGAACATAAATATGAAATAGATAAAAATTTAGAATTCTTCATTTTCTTCTCTTTTCTCTCTACTTTTCTTTTTTCCTTGATAAATTTAGAATCCAAACATAACATGACACTCGAGAAGTATCTTGAATTATACTCTACATGTGTAATACTTCTTCACGAGTGTATGTCAAACCTTGTCTTATATGGTTAGCACTGAGTCATGGATGAACCTCTTTCCCACACTTGTATAATCGTTATGTGCAGTATGTTAATCTTGTTTTCTGGCTAAGTACAAAGGGTTGCAAATCGACTTTGATCGTCAAATTGCAGCCAGTTGATCATTGGAACTTTTTTTCGCATACACGTACAAATAAACACATGTACATATAGCATCTTCAAAATTATGCATGAGCTGATCATTCATTGTGGGACCCCAAGAGATTGCCAAAGAAAATTAAAGTAGTACTCATAAAACAAGAAAAATGCTATGCAAATAAATAAAAAAAATTATACAGAATACGTAATTATGTACGTGTTTGAATGAGTGCCTTTTATTTCAATACTAAACATTTACCGTAATGACTTTTAATTACAAAACTGTCACTGTCATTGCGTTTTGATGAGAGTTTCGGTAAGAATAGTATTTTTCATAAAACAATAGCTAATACTATATAATTTTGAATTCATACTGAATTTATCTCCAAAATATTATGATTGAATGAGAACTATTTATTTTATAAAATAAAAAAAAAAACATTGTATGCAACATTATTCTGATAAGATTTTTTGTGCAAAATTTATGGAAGAATAAAATTTCCCTCTTTGGAAATTCATCAGCTAAAAACCAACGGAGTAACTTCACTGAAAGAGCCAAAGTGAGAGCAACCATTACCACACCTTCCAAAACAACCACGAAGACTTTTTCAGCTTGGCCTTTTTCTCTTCCTCATAGATTCTGTAGTAGCTTTCATGCTTTGAATATAGAGACACAGTCCATAGCTAGTTCCTCTATAATAATCTCATGGTCTCCTCCATTAGAACTACTATAAAAAAACTCATGTCCCTCTTGCCTCCCTCTCTGCTTTAAGCTCAATGGAGAAATATTCTCAGTACTTGATGGGGATGAAGAGCAAACAGATTCTGAATCCGCATTTTCGATCAGGGATGAATCCATTCAACAACTCTTGGGAAGAACAAGCTTTTGCCGATGATGCAGCCGGGCCTCTCGGAGGATTCATTTGGCCTCCCAGATCTTATTCTTGTAGCTTTTGCAAAAGAGAATTCAGGTCTGCTCAAGCTCTGGGAGGCCACATGAATATCCACAGGAGGGATCGAGCTAGGCTTAAGCAATCTCTCACTCCACAAAGTGAAGTTCTTCATCATCCCTGTAAATCATCGGATGCTTCAAACCCATCCCAGGTTTGGTTCTTAGATTTCAACCCTATTTTTGTTGCATCACCTCACTCATCTTCTAGGGTTTCAGCCATATCCACCCAAGAGAATTTAAGTGAACCTACCCATTTCTCTCCTTTTTCTCCTTCCATTGTTCGGGAACACTTAAAACCGGCATTTGGAAAGAATGTAAGGAAAGAAGATTTTTCTTCTTCCATTGTTGAAACCAATTTGTCTATGGGGTTGAATTTGGTTGTTTCTCAAGATCGGCCATCCGGGTTGGATTGTGATGAGGTAATTACTTGCAAGAGACATAAGGCAACTGTTTCGCCAATGCGGTTCTTTGTCAAACACAAAACTGGTTCGTTGGAGGACTTAGATCTTGAGCTCAGGCTTGGTGATCCACCAAAGGTGAAGTAAAGTGGTCGTTCTTAAGAGAGAGAGAGAGAGTAGTTTCTTTGCTGTTCTCTTATTTCTGTCCTTTGATCTTATGAAAGGGAAAAACCTCCTGTGTACTTACTAAAACCTGAAATTGAACGAAATGCTCCATCTATTTCCTAGAGAATTCTGGTACATTTTGGGTTGTTTGAAACCATCATGAACAAATCCAATATTATTTACTATCTTAATTGGCTGCCGTGATTATAAAGTTTAAGACTTGTCTCTATTCCTTCAAATGATATATTGGACTTGTACCAGCAAATTTATTCACATTTGCAACTTAGATCAAATACAATAACTTCTAAGTTACATTGATGAGTCACTTGTATTTTGTTTCAGATGAGCAAACCACCATCATGGGTGTATCAGGATCCAAGTTTTAAGTACCCTCAAACTAGGTCAATCGGTAAAGTGTTGGGAACAACTAATTTCATGCTGAATCATCTATAACCTGTGAATTACAATGGTAAATCAGTGTTCTGCATGATAAATATGGTAGAGAGAGAGAGAGAAAGAGAGAGAGAGCTGAAATGGGAGTGCAGTTTATGGGATGAAACAACTGTCAATAACTGAGATTAAATCACTCCAGCGGCATCCCATATGACTAACAGCAAGGGACACATTTCACAAGGACAATGTTATTCTTTTAAGAAATTTTTACAAAAAATTTTATCAAAATAATAGGGCAGTGGTATTTTTATAAATAAATAAATAAACAGTATGATGATTGTTCTGTTTTTAAATGAATGACTCACATTCAACTATATTATTTTGATAATAAATTCTGTATAAATTTTTTATTTGTGCAACATTACCCCTATTAGAATATGTATATATTTCGTTGCCATCTCCATATATGACAAAGTAAATATAGCCATTCTTCTGTTTCCTTGTTCTTTCTCCTCTAAACGTCCCAAAAGACCACCAACTCCTTGGAATAATTTGAATAATTTACTACATTATTACAAACACAACGCTTCTTTAATCACATATAAACATATGTATATATATCTGTAATCTCTAAGTGAGAAACATCTCACATCATGGGCACTATTCACGAGTCTCTTGTTGTTGCTTTTGTTAAACATTACCGATCAGCCGATTCCAGCCCTAGTACAAAGCCTACAACATCAGAGGAATTTATAAAACCCTAGACCTGGCTATATAGCATGTAAGAATCCTCTGGTACCGAAGGTTCTTGCAGAATACACGGCGATCTCTCAGTGCTGTTTTTCTTCCGTTCTTTATATAGAAAATCGATGTAACGTGGCTTTTGACTTAATGGGTTTCTCAGGGAAACTGAGAAAATAGCTATATGTAGAGGGAATTAATGTGACCCATCAAAATTTATTCGATTTTAGGCTGGTCATTGGAGGTTGCTTTGATGTTTTTTGAGCTGATTTCGAAGGTGGGTTCTTTGTTTTTCCTCGTGGGTAGGAAGTGAGACAAAGTGGGCTTGAGAGAGAGACTTTTAGTACAGAGAAAGTGACATTGCTTTGCTTTGCTTTGGTTTCTCCGAAGTGTGAATCGTCTGTGGAAGAGATCTTCACGACTAGGGTCTAATGAGCTGAGTTTTTTGTGGAACAGGTTAAAAACTAGCCGAGGTCTGTCTGACAGTCTCTTGGGAGGTTTGAAGGGTGCAGTGACAGAGTCAGATGGGCACATGGGTAATGAATTGTCTGTTTCTCTGTTACTTTCAAAGATTTTATAGAAATTCAAGTGGGAATGAAGATGTATCCTCGGCTTGGGGGAGGGTTTCTTTGTCTTGGGTTATAGTGTCAATGTATACGTATACATACTGTATGTACATGTATATACATATATATGTATATATGTAAATATACAACAAGATTACTAAGAGAAAGAAAGAAGACAAGTGCGTTGGCCGGCCTCATCATTTACGTAGGATATTATCCCTTCAAGCTTAGATGCTTCAATCCCCCATTTTCTTTACAAGATTAAATTGGTTGAAACTGAGACATCAGCTGATCATTTCAAGCATTGACAATATATATATATATACAAGACAATTCAAATAAATCTTTATTTTCCTTCCCATGCGTGAATCCCTCGCCTTCTTTTTCATGGAATTCCAATGTGATTTTCATTTTCATCAAGGATAATGATGCTCAACATTATTTTAGTGAGATTTTCTCTGTAAATTTTTTGAAATAATAGTATTTTTCTTCCATCAATGTGCTTTTTTTAATATTGATCGTGATCTTCTTTCACACTATATTTAGCTAAATGGGTCCATGCATCCATGCATGTGGCAACTAAGTTGGTGCCATATCATCTCTAACCTTTTTCCATCTCGAGCCTTGGTTTTACATGTTGGTCTCGTGAGGTGACACACTGAACCAATGAAAATTCAGCACGGGTTAGCTCTCCCTCTATGTTGAAAAATAGTCTAGTGGTCAGGTAGTACAAAGTACTCGATATTCATTCTGATTAAATGATGACACATAGCATGTGAATACATTACTAAACTAAATTTATAAGGTAGTGGGGAGACTTTGAAAGCAATATCCTATCAAATTTTGCCTCGTAATATTTTTCTTTAAAAAAATTTTCAGTGAATCACAATTTTCAGGTTAGTGGTGTATTCACACCCCAAATGCATTATTTGATAAGGATGAGTACCTAGTACTTAGTACTACCTAATCACTAGACTTTTTTCCCTCCATGTTAGAGGACCTCTCCTGGCCAAGGATAAAGTACACTATGCCTTAATCTTGAGCCATGGCATACAGGAAACAATCTCCTATGAGCCTGAATAATGTCTTTTCAAGTTTTGTAATGTTATACAAACAAAAAATTCATACAAAATTTCTATACAAAGTGAAATGTTTTAATGAGAGCTTTTCATTTCAAAACAAATACTCATTATAATGATTTTTAATTATAAAATAGCTATTGTCATATTATTTTGTATATAAATTTTATATAAATTTTTTTGTAAGAGTAGCATTTTCCTTCAATTTTTCATCCCTAGTGCGCAACTTGTTTGGGAGAGGCCCTATACAAGTTCGCTAGTTCAAATTACTCGGCTCAAATCAGTATTTCAAAGCCCATGAAAAGGAAGCCCATTTCTGCTGGGTCTAATTCGTAATAAGTACAAGGCCTTTTTTTCTTATGGCTTGGCAAAATCATATACGGTCGAAAGAGAATACCCAAAACGTCTGAAGGTACAGCGTCCAACTTTCTTAGCCTTTGGCAAATTGCCCTTAAAAATTATTGGACTCCGTTTACAAAAACAAGCCCAAAGACTTTTGTTGCTTTGCACCGTCCCATTTGTCCCAAATGAGCCTTCATCGCACCTCAGCAAGCCCATATTCGGTCTCCAGGACTTCTGTAGGGTTTTTTCACCCTTGTTCTAGCTTCATATTTGTAACACTTACTAGCATAGTTATTAAAATCTGGATATTAAATCGGTAAAAACACCAGTCTCTAATTCATTGATTCAACCGGTGGTTTAACGATTATTATAATGTTATATGTAGTTATGTATTAGATACCTTATATATTATATTTGGTAAAAATAAACATGACAACAGCCCTAGTGCGGTGGGTAAGAGCTCAAATTTGGTTATTTGGTTTAGATTAAACTCTTCAAAGTTTTACTTTTTTAAGTTTTTAAATCAGTTAACACATTGACTGTCCTCAGTCGACACACGACTAAACCGGACCACCGAACTAGTCAATTTTTAGTTGAATCGGTTTAATAGTCTTATCCAATCCGATTCTAATATCTATGCTTATTAGTTATTGATACCTTATCTGTCAACTGGTACGTAATCGGCATCTTTTGGTATTTTTCATTGTCTCGTTGCTTTCAGATTTACCAGACTATCCCGAAGGATAAGCCATTCAAATTTCAAAATGGTTGTTGGCTTTCTTGTAATTTGTGCAACAGTTCAACCAACATTTACACTTCGAGAGATTAGAAGGGGAAGCGAAGGTTTCCTTAGCGGCAACGAGTTTCCCTAGCCAATTTGGTTGTACCAGCTTTTAATACTACTACTTTTTAGATGCATTCCCTTTTATGGGTTTTGTTGTATTAGCCATTTTGGGAATAAGATTCAACAGCTAGCAGTAGACCTGCCTTGAATAGGAGAACACGGGTTTGAGATCTTTCGACTTTGGGATAAGATTTTGTATTCCTTTCTTTTGTTTTCATGGGCAACTTCATTTGTGAAGTTGAATTTCAGATCAACACTTCATGTAATAATGAGTTGTTTCACTCATAGTTATCAGATTGAACCGGATATTGAATAGGTTAAAAGCACTAATTTTTAGTTTATTAGTTTAATTAATGGTTCAATCGGTATTATAGTATTATATATTTTAGTTATTATGGAGCCTATATATATTAAATATGGTAAAATTTATTACCAACCAAGTAATGATTTTGTGATGTAGTGATCAAACTTTTCATACTAGTTACAAGTTCAAATATTCATCTAAACATAAATTTAAAATTTTTAAATTATTTGAAAAGTCAAAGTTGGTAGCTAGTTTTTTCAGTTGAACCAATTAATTTTTAAAAAATTGGCTGATTTATTCGGTTCAAATCGGTTCACATGCATTTTCGATAAATTAATTGAATTGTATCGATTAAGATTTTGATTTTAAATTCAATCAATCGGTCCAGTTCAATTCTAATAACTATAGTTTCACTACAAGAATGTCTTGTTGGTGTATTTTACGCAGTGTGCGCGGCACAAACTAGTTTTAATGTCAATAAAGGTATAGTTGTCATTTCGTGTAGTAAAAATTAGTAACCATAAAGGGTGATCCTGTGTCATGCAATTTACATAATTAAAATGAATAATAGTCTTATACGAATTCGAGAGAATAGTTAACTGAAAGGTTGGAGCCTTAGGCACTCTGTTGCAAAAAAATAAAATAAAAAATGTAATCAAAATTATCACCCACGAGAAAAAAAATGCTACAGTCACTATATCGTTTTACCTAATTTTCACCACAGATAGATACAAGTAAATAAATTTTATATACGCTGAATAATGTGAACCCCATCACTTTATTCATATTATTCAATATAATAAAATTTATTTACTTATATCTATCCGTAATAAAAATTTCGTGAACAAAGTTAGCGGTCATAGCATTACTTTTTTTTGTTAATGTTTTCGTGTAGAGTAATACTAGAATCACGGATTATTTCTACCGAATTTTTATAACAAAAAGACTCAAAGTAATGGGTCCACATGGTTCAAACAATCTTCGGTGTCCACATGGTCATTGATTTGTTCTCAACAGAATTTTAATAATTATTTTTTATGTCAATCAAATACTATCCAATTTTCCATTCTCCTATTTTTCTATTTATTCTTTTGTTAACCCTAATTTTTCTCACTCAACTATTATAATTTTACTATTGATGATAAATCTTTATTGAGACTCATAAATACCTAAATCATGAACAAAATTGAAATAAACACTACATAGGCTTCATTTGCGTCCCAAAATAAATCACGAGATTATAAATGTAGTGAAGGATCATTTTTTAATTTAACATTCATCCCCATTCATCATATTGCTTATGCTACTCCGAAAATTATTTAATAGCCCTTCATTACTTATTGTGATTCTCTTTTGCATAATTAAACGCCAAACACAATATTAGAGGATTTGGTGATAAAGGTTTAAAGGAGACAGACGATGACGTGGTTTGAAGATAGCAATGCAAAACAAACCGAAAGGGAAAACGAAACTAACGCCGGCCAATCAGCTTTTCAAAGTCCAGTAGTCACAAGAGTCGTAAGAGAGACGGCAATGGCCAAGGTGGAGAGCAGTGGCAGAGATTCGAGATGGTCTCTCGCCGGGATGACGGCTCTCGTCACCGGTGGTACTCGTGGAATCGGGTCTCTCTTCTCTCTCTCGGTTTCATTGGCTGGAATTGTTGATTGCTGAATTAATGTTGAGAATTGTTTTCTAGGGTTTGATTTGGTTGAAAGTTTGATCTGTTCAGGCATGCAGTTGTGGAGGAACTAGCTGAACTAGGGGCGATCGTGCACACTTGTTCGCGCAACGAAGCAGAGCTCAGTTGTTGCTTGCAAGAATGGACCGCTAAAGGCTTTACAGTCACTGGTTCGGTCTGCGACGCATCTTCTCGACCCCAACGAGAGCAGTTACTGGATAAAGTCTCCTCTCTCTTCAATGGCAAGCTCAACATTCTTGTAAGTGATCCACAATTCGATATCTTGTCTGTATTTGTCCAGGCAATCGTAATTTATATACATACATATATATATATATATATATATATGTATACATGTGTATATGTATCGAGAGAGACTCACACATAGAACATAAGACACCACTTGATTTTCATCGATGGTATCGTCAACGATTTTTCACCCGAGTATAAACTCTTAGTTCGTATATTGCAGCAAAGACTATTAATTCTCCTTTCTTGGTTTATTGTTTTTCTGCAAGTATTGTGGTCGGATTTGATTTCCATAGCATGCTGTCCGAATTTAATAGATATGCATTGTATCCTTTTGTTCCGTGGAACGGTGGAGGCCTTGTTGTTAGGTTTGATCAATTAGAGTGATGAGTATTAATTTGCAGGTTCATTAGAGCTCAATGGTGACTTTGGTATTTGGGTCCATTGATGAGTGTGCATCAGAATCCATCCGTGTGTTACTCAAATTGGAATGTGTCAATTTGAGTCACTTTTTTTTTGTCCCTTGGGGATTTCAGAGGTTTTTTTTTTTTTTTCCCTGGAGATTTCAGAGGATTTGTTTGCATGATCCTCTGGATCTAAATAAACAATGCTGGGATGCTGAATTCTAGATGTTTATATGCTGAGCATCATTTAAATGGCTTCTCTTGTTAACCCGTGAGAGACTAACCCTACATGATCTTCCGTCACTAGATAAACAATGTTGGCACAAACATCAGGAAGCCAACTATGGAGTATACTATGGAAGAATACTCAATGGTCATGGCTACCAACCTTGAATCTGCTTACCATATGTGCCAACTTGCATATCCTCTTTTAAAAGCATCTGCGGTTGGAAGCATTGTATTCATTTCCTCCGTTGCTGGTCTGGTGGACATTGGTTCTGGATCCGTTTATGGAGCAAGCAAAGGTAAGTTACCACGAAGATATGCTATTTTCTGTTGCATTAGTATGTGATGGAAACTTGATGGGTGTGAAGTTACACACTTTCGGATCCTTCTTTCTGTTCGCAGGTGCAATTAATCAACTTACAAAGAATTTGGCTTGCGAGTGGGCAAAAGATAACATTCGATGTAACTGTGTTGCACCCTGGTATATCAGAACCTCACTTGTAGAACATGTAATATTCTTCTCTCTTGCTCATGGTTCTTTGAGAATCTAAATAGTCTTCTTTATGGCTACTTGGATCAGGGCATTTACTTGGAATATACTCTACAAATTTATAAAATTAACATCCCTAGAAAATAGGCGTACTTTGCCCCCATTTAATCAATATCATGTTTAATATTTTTTTACAATAATGGCATACTTGCCATTCCATCATCACCCCTGCAGCGATACAGACGTAATATAACATCATCAATATATGCATCTTATTTTGTTGGTGCATTGAAGAAGAGAATATCACAATGGTAATCACTTTCTTATTCTTCTTCTTTATGTACAACATCGACTTGATTTTAAAAATTGGAAAAGCTGTAAATAATTCATTTTGGCAATTGGTGTTTAATCGTAATTGCATGTACTTCATGAGGTTGTATATTCCGTCAATTTTAACCTTGCTATCAATTTCTATGGAAGTAATTATCCAAATTACCTTGAGAACTTCCACAAAAAAGGTTACATTCTTTTCCAGCAGAGTAGCACACCAATTGGATCCTAAAGACTCCAGCAGCTTTTAGGAAGTACTATCGGTCCTCAATTATCTACATGCTCTAGTAGCCAACTACAGGGCTAACTTTACCCCTTGATCTGCTTTTTTAATATTTCATTCTCGCTCTCTGTCTCTCTCTCGATGACATCTAGTTGTTACTACACTGAAAGAAAAACATGATATTCTTCTTTTATTCTTTTCTGCATATGATATATATAGGATTATCTATAATTGACTACGTATTACTATGACATATATTTATAATAGTAATGGAATACACTAATGCTTTGGTGCAGGACTGGCTCTAAATTTTGATGGATTTGCAAGTATACAATAATTCTAACTGTAGAAAGTAAAAGAAAACTTGTCATATCAAACTGGCTTTGTAGGACTGGATCCCTATCACCTCGACTTTAGTAAAAGTGTCTTCGTGTTCAATTTTAAGCCTGTCTATCTTGATGTCTGTTCTAGTTATTGGTCAGAGAAATGTCTCAAATCTCAACTACGGAAAACCACGAGAGATTTCATTGCAATAGGTGCTGTTTCATTAAACTGTAAAATTATTTCTTCAGTTCTATGATGCAAAACATTGAGATAATTGCAATATCTACAAAACCTAAGGGTATGGTTACAAGAAGTGTACGGATAATAATAGTGGTGACTCCAAGCAAACCTGATCCTCTACTGGTATGGTGGTTAATTGTTTCCACTGTCTGAACCCTTGATTTGTAAATATTTAACACATTTTCCAGCTTTATTCAAAGTCAAATTTACAAAGTATCTCTCTCATTAAAGAAAAAAACATTTGCAAAGAATATCTCTTGTTCTAATCTCCAAGTGACCCTGCTTTCCATGCACTCGGGGGCATTCCGTTAGTTTTTATGTTGATGAAAACAAATTTCAACTTTACTCTTTCAATAGAGGCATTTCTCCCATGCTCTCTGTGTATGTACGTGTGTACACATCCAGAGATTTGAGTAGTAAGAATAGCAAAGTTTATAACCTAAATTTATATATTTGTAAATATATAAATACTTTCTCAGATGAGCATGTCTATGAATTACTTTTATAATAATTTGTATCACCCTAATCCTTCTTTTTATTGGTGGATCAGTGGTATTCCATAATTTAGGCATTATTGCATGATCACTTGATCATCTTATAGCGTTCAACGAATTAAAGCTCCATTATTTCAACAGAGTTCAATTCAATGAAAGAGGGCACATTATTATAGGTTGGCCTCATATCTTCATGATTCTGGTTTTTATGTGCGGAATGAATTGTGGAATTTCTTTGCCAAACCACACACACACACACACACACACACACACACACACTGAGAGTGTGTTGTAGCCAGGTTTTGCCTAGTGCCAAACCAAATATGGTTAAAATTTGCATTGCATTGGCAACTAAATCGACATGAACACAGGTTACCACTCAAAAATTGTATGCTATATGTTAGCTAAGTTGCTCATGGATTTCTTCTGAATTGAGTTTATTTAGATGAACTTAATTATGAAATTATGTATTACATTAGTGCATCATAGGCTACTTCTAAATCAAGTTGACAAGGCTGAAAGCAATATTTTTGATTAAATTGTACACTAGACACTCTTTAAGTTCTTGTAAGATAGACTTCAAGTTTTCACTGTTTATGCGACGATACACTTCTCCTGATTCTGATATTTCTCTTCCTTTGCAGTTGCTGGATAACAAAGAGTTCCTGAATAAGATTATATCTAGCACTCCTCTTAGACGCCCTGGAGAGCCAAAGGAAGTATCGTCCTTGGTGGCATTCCTCTGTATGCCTGCTTCGTCTTACATCACCGGGCAGATTGTTTCTGTCGATGGAGGAATGACTGTGAGTGGTTTCTCATTTGACTAGGGGAGAAGAAAAGAGAGGCAAAACTTTGTCATGGTCCATTAATTTGTGGAGTGACATCAAACTTTGTAAACTGTCCCTTATGACTTTTTTGTCTGATTTGTTTTTGTTAGTGACATTTTATTTCAACAATGCATTCTTCATGGCTGTTGAGATGAAGTGGTGCATTTTCAAAGTACTTTTCACCCTTTGCAAATAATTCAACTTTTGATTTTGATACGACCTTCGTGACATTCTGCTAAGCATTAAGATTAGTCTATGTTGAAATTGGATGTTTAGATAAGCTTTTTTTATTACTAGCATTTTATTGGCTTTTTGGTTTTTTTATGGATATTTTTTCAGCAGCAGCTTATATGGCAATTGTATACCTCATATTTTTCAGGATAACGTTGAGACTAAAGACCGTTGCCAAATTTACTTGTCAAATATACCTTGTTAGTTGATGAGGTCTCCAATAGCATTAAGCATTAAGAACTAGCCTGATTTGTAACTTTGAATTTAAACTAAACAAATTTGTGACTAATCCAATTGTGGATTACATAATCTTTCTTCTTCCATTTAATCTTAAGTTTTGGTGTATATATTTCTTTCAATATAATCATAAAACTGGGTTTAGTTTTCAGAGTTGCTTTATATTTATTTCCACAACTAGAAGAACTTTTATAACCCTTTATAGAGGGTGGAGTTCAATTGCTATGGTAGTGTCGGTGAATTGACAAAAATATCTCATCCATGTTTCTTTATAAAATCCTAACTAATGAGCAGTTTTTTCAAAAGGCTTGTTATGTGCTCTTCATATGGCTGCATCAACATCAGAGGACTTCGAACTCTTGTGCAAAAGGAAAAATGACACCCAAAAAGTGGGTAGCGTTTAGAGAATTGTATTTACACATTTTATTACATTTCGAAAACAAAGCTCGAAGCAAAGCTGAAGGGGCCTGATCATATGATTTTTCTAACCAATTTCATATGAGTTTTGCTTTTGCCTTTTTAGTTTCTTTAGCTCAAAGAAGCAAAAAGTAAAAACCAGACTTACCAAACACTCCTAAATTTTTTTACTTAAAAAAAGCCAAAAGTCACAAAAAAATGTGGTATCAAACGAGGCCTATTTTTTCTTATTCGGTTTCGAAAGAGAGACTAAATGATTTTTTTCTCTTACTTTTCATGTATAAATTAGAGTACAATATTGTGAATACCTATGATTATATATAACTCATCATTTTTTTTAGGTATTTCAGATAAAATATAATACACTGATAAAAAAAAAATTTCTTTGGTCCCTCCAAAATTCAAGAGAACTTACTTTTGCCCCCTCGCAAAAAATGTTCGATCCATTACAAATTATGCATCCAATCAATTTACACGTACATAAATTAATTTTTTTCATGATTGGATCAAATGTAAGCCTTCCACGCCAACACTAGAATATTTACAAGAAATTTATCTTTTGTGACCTAACTCTACTATGATTGCTAAGGTTTGAACTCACAACATTTAGATATAGAGCTCATCGCTGGAGGAAAACATGACACAAGGAGAATGGACAACAAAAGTTTAATGGCAGGAAAAATCAGGTGCGAGGATTAAGAGAAGGTTATACCTTCAACTCCCACTGGCTGCTACTCAAGATTTCTAAGATACTTGATACTATGATATTAATAAAAATGTTATTTTTTAAAAAATTTTGTACAAAATTTTGCATTAAATTGATACATAAGATGGTGGCAGTTCTATATTAAAATCTATTGTGATTGATATTTTATTTTAAAATAATGTAAATTTTGTTATTATATAACATTATTCTTATATTAATCACCGTTAGGGACGAAAATGTGAGACTGGGGAATAATGGACGGCAAAATTATAATGGCAGGGAAAATAAGGCGCCAGGATTGGGGAAAGGCTGCACGGAGTTGCACCTTCAGCTCCACGTCACTGGTCAACACGTGTCGACTATTCGGTTGACCAAACGTTAATATGTTCTAAAGGCGTCAAACCACGTTGACATTTCGTTCCCCACGTGTCGAAGTCTGACCCACGTTTAAAAAAAAATAGTCTACCGATCAGGTTGTTTTAAGTGTTCACCAGTAATCCTTTCAAACAATGGCACATAGCATTAGTAATATAAATTTATAGTGTAATAAAGATATTTTTTAAAAAATAACTTATCAAATTTTGAATGTGTTGCTCTTATTTTAAAATTTTTTTTATTATACAATAAATTTATATTATTGACACATTCACTCATTATATATTCTTATTTAATAAAAATTGATGATGTGATGAACTGGTACGTCTTTCCCAACTCCTGGTGCAGCTTGCTGGTGTGATGAGTCCCCCTTTGTCTGGGACATCGGTGTGGTGCTTGCCAAAGACACTCCGATGCCAAGGTTAGGCTCAGGGAAACATGGACAGAATTACAGTATCTAGGGTGGTGTGGAATCATACCTTCTTGGAGGTGAGGATTGTTCCCTTTATAGGAGCGTTGGCTTTGATCGTGGGCACCTTTGTGGGTTAGTTAATCGTGCCCCCCGTCATGCCTCCCACTTCGTGGGGATATATCGTGCCTTGATTTTAGGCTCCATGGATCATGCCCTCATTCATGGGGGAAACGCTCGAATCATGGGATCGTGGGGGCTATTTACCAGGCAAGAATCTCGGAGTGCCTTCATGCCGCCGTCCAGTGTATCCCTCGAGCTCTACCGCTCTTCCTGTTAATGGACCTGACCTAGGAGGGAGGGGGCCTGAACTGGACATGGGAACCGAGCTGGTCTGGTCTGTCCGCAGAAGGGGCCGACCAATCGTACTTTTCATTTGCATTATCAGATGCCCCCAATTCCCTAGGCAGCCCAGGTCGGCCCATAGGAATTCCAAAGGTCTGCCCACGGGAATTTCGAAGAGTCACCGAGCGCCGTCGAACAGGCGCATTTATGGCGCTGCATAACCGTCATGATTACTATGCCAGGTGGATCGACGCGACTGTTGGCCTTTCTGCCACGTGGCCTCGTATGTCGATTAGACATCAATTACACTGCCCGTTCGATCTTGAGAGCTTCGGGCCAATCTACACCGTTGATTTCGAATAGAGGGGACTTATAAAACCTTGGCGGTTCGCCAAAAAGAGCCCCTTATTCTACACATTTCTTCCCAATCATTCGACTGTGCTCGTTGTCCCTCTCCCTTCGTCGTTCTTCTCACTGTTGTTGGTTGTTCGGAGGGGTTCCAAAATCACTTCTTAAATCCATACCCATCAAGGTACGTAGTGTTAGTGTTTATGTTTTGGCTCCTACAGAAGGCTATTTGGTACTACGAGTGGAGGATTAGGGCCTCATATCCACTAGGGTTCGTAAGTAATCTCCCCTTCGTTGAGTCGGTATACTAGGGTATCCTTGAGGCATCCAGAGTAGTTTTTGAGACTCTCCGAGAGATTGAGGACCCTAGGGTCATGAACCCACTGCCAATCAACATGTCAAGCGGCTCTGAGCGTACTGCCTCCATGGACCTAGATAGGGTAAGACCAGACGAGGCATCCAATGCCTCGGTGAACTACTCTGGGGCAGACCTTGAGGAGATTACTCAAGAGGCGACGCCCAGGAGGGCGAGGAGTCCCGTGGCCATTGTGGACGCCTTTGAGAGTGCCCCCACGGCCATGGCTGAGGTAGGGGTAGTGTCCCCTGCTCCAGAAAGTAGGTATGAGGCTCGGCACTTTGCCTCCATTCTAGATGGGGCAAAAGTGCAAAAGTTGTGGTCTGTCTATCAATTTCCTCCCTCCATGAGTTACAGGGTGCCAGGGAGCGAAGACAGGGCGTGCTTCCCTCGCCCAGGCGAAATTGCTGTGTATGAGAGTGCGTTGTCCGGGGGACTGAGATTCCCCATCGCCCCTCCTATTAGAGGGGTTCTGAATCGGGCTAGACTAGCCCCTGGGCAGCTAATGCCCAATTCTTGGCGCATACTGGTAGGCTGTGATGCTCTATGGCAGGCCGCCACTGACAAGGAGGAAATCCTGACCCCAGAAGATTTCTTCTTCTGCTACAAGATAACCGAGAGCGAGAGCTTAGGCTGGTACTACTTCTCAGTTAGGGAAAGTCAGCCAGCTCTGATTACCAATCTCCCGGTCTCCCACAAGCGCTGGAAGGAGAAGTATTTTTTTGTGTACGGTGAAGGTATGGAGATCGCTCACTGGGAAGATGTGACTGACCAGACCCCCCGCATACCCA
Source organism: Euryodendron excelsum (assembly GCA_033060915.1). NCBI lineage: Eukaryota > Viridiplantae > Streptophyta > Magnoliopsida > Ericales > Pentaphylacaceae > Euryodendron > Euryodendron excelsum. The sequence goes on from CM065396.1 coordinate 29,648,204, forward strand.
GGCAATGGGGTAGACCAGGTAGGAAGGGTAAGCGCCTTTCGTGCTTTTATGCCTGACTCCTTCTTAGGGTAGTGGTCTAACAATCATACTCTTTTCTTTTACTCAGCATGCCTTCCTATACTGGAGGACGAGTTGAAGGAAGCCCGTTTAACGAGGGTGAGGGAGTACCCGGTCAAGAGCTGGGCCCCTCTTGTGGCTGGTGAGAGTTTGGCAGACTATCTCTTAGGTCCAGACCTTTCCATCAAAGCCCTTCGCGCTGAGAGGAGTGAGTCTGGTCTGT